>JBBBDQ010028467.1:0-287268 GCA_037127315.1 Ascarosepion bandense
TTGGCTGCAGACACTCTCTCACCGGCGTGACTTGCCTCTTCTATAAATACTTTCACGACTTCTGCTTCGAAGAACTTAGATCGCTGGTACCCCCTAGGTACGAATCTGCACGAGATACTAGATTGGCAACTAGGTCCCACCCTTTTAAAGTGAAACCGATAAAATGTAACCGCAATTTCTACTCCAACAGCTTCTTTTTTCGCACTTCCCGCCTGTGGAATTTCCTTCCACATACTTGCTTCCCCAACAGCTACAATCTCCAGGAGTTTAAATGTAAGGTCAATAGACACCTCCTAACACACTAACTCGCACCCATTCTCTCAAACACTATTCCTATGTACCTCCTTACTCGTCTATCACCCTCCTTCTGACATTTCCTAGATCTAATCGCTCCCTCAGCACCTTCCCCTATGTAACCCCCTACGCTATAGTGGCAGTGGAATGCCTTGCTCTGGGTGAAATTATAAAAAAAAATACAGATACAAATTGCAGCAAAATCCGACACTTAACAAAAAGAAAACGAAATTGACAATACAAACCAAAATTATATATGCGACACTTTATTTAGTAACAGTTAGAGTTACGTCAGTCAGTCAGTTATGTGCCATACGTGATACACGCTTGGGCACATCATGTCTCTTTCGAGACATGACTGACTGGGCAGAAGATTATCCCGCAGTAGGTTGCCATTGCTTTCTGCGGTAGACTCGTTGCCAGCCAAGGCTGTAGAACCCAATCTGTCCTGTTATTTAAACAATTAACTGGAAGGAATAGACGGATTAATGCCTTTCCCAAGGGTATTTGCGCGTAAGTAAATGCAATGAATTCAGCTGGAATTCGAACTCGGCTTCCTGATTTCCGAGCCGATATCCAATGCACTACAACGCACATCCTCTAGAGTAACGTACTACATTATTTTTCAATGTAACCGCCGGCGGCGGCGATGACAATCTCAAGGCAGGCGCGAAATAAGTCACACGCTTTGGCAACCATTCCCTTGTCCATAGCGGCGAACGCCTCCACGATGGAAGCTTTCAGAGAGTCGACCGTGTTGTGAGCGTGCTTGTTGGCCGTGGCCTCGATCACGCCCCAGAAAAATAGTCAACGGTGTTGCAGTCAGGTGAGGAGGACGGCCACAAGTCCGGCGACCAGTGCTGAGAAACACTGTTGAGCAGCCACGCCTGGGTCGTCTTGGACCTGTGCAGGAACGTCTGGGGCATCTTGGACGTGTGCAGGAACGGAGTTCTACTGGAAGGCGTAGGGGCGTCAAGCGGTGATCTCGTCTATCCAGGGCTTCACCACGCTCCTCAGTACCTCCTAGTAGATCTCAGTGGTGACTCTCAGGCCCTCAATAAAAGAATGCAGAGGTTCTTCCCTGATAAAAAGAATTTCATCTAGAACCAGACGAGCAACAGACAGAACGACAGGTGGATCTGCAAAGACATAGAGGAGGTTCCTGTCGTGAAACATACAAAGTTATCCTTCTCCCTCATGGTCTTTGGCGTCATCTTTAAAGAGCGGTTCGTTTTTCTGCAAGATAGATTGCTATTTAAATACATTGTGGAAGTTGAAAGGTTCTGTCGAGTTTGGAACTCAGATCCTTGGATTCTGAGTCCAGACGACTAATCATTACAACACAGAATTGTCATCGATATCATACTACTTTTATTTTTATTACTAATTAAATACTCTGTGGATCACTGGATTAAAACTTCTGAATGCTAACTATTATACAACAGAACCGGCCTGCCTTCCATACTAATTTTATTTTAATAATTAACTATAATTTTTTTTATTATAAGAGATCCCGCCGAGATTTGAAATCGGAACGCAGGACTCAAAGTCTAGAAGACTAAGCATGGCATCACGGAACAGACTTGTCATTCCTGCTACTTCTATTTTAATAACTGCTTAAAATAGTTTATATCTGAGCAGATAAATGTCCTTAAGAACTGCGAGTGGTTTGGCTTCTAACCGTATGAAGATGCTTTCATAGAAAAGAGATTTTTTCTTACGTTGAAGATATATACGGAGTTACAAGTGACGATTTATTTACGAGTAAGAAAAGAGTTAGTTTTGGATTCCGTACTTTAAAAGCGAATTGATATTTTTATTCTTTGTCGTCAAAGATGAAAAAAATAATTTTGTATAAATAAAAACTGAATTTTTATTTGCCTTTTCATTATTTATTTATAGACATCGAAACATAATAATATTTGAAAAGGAATATTTTGGTTCTACTGGTCTGTTATCATTATGAATCTTCAATGCAACAAGATAGAATTTAAATAATTAAATTGTTATTAGCATTTTCCTTAATTATTTAAACACAACCAAACCAAGTGGTGAACAAGTAACTTGCAGGGTTAGAGGGAGATAACTCATGACTTCGAAACTACTTCTATTTTAATAACTGCTTAAATGCATTGTGGAAGATAAAAGGCTATGTCGAGATTTAAACTCGCATCGCTGGATTCAAAGTCAAAAATGCTAAACATTACAACACAAAACAGGTTGCTTTCAAAACAAGCTTTCTTTTAATAAGCACTTAAATACATTGTGGAAAAAAAAATCTGCCGAGATTTGAACTCTAGTCGATGGCCCAGAATGTAAATCATTACATCACAGAACCGGCAGGCAATGCCCGCTTTTTGTATTATAATAACTATTCAAGTACATTGTGAAAGATAAAAAAAAATAGTTACCGAGATTTGAATTCGGAATGCTGAATTCCAAACCCAGGACGTTAATTGCGCCACATAATCAGAAAGTGATAACTACGACCTGTTCTTTAATAACTACTGAAATAAATTATTGAAGATAATGGGATCTACTGACATTTGAACACAAAACGCTGAATCCGAAATCCAGAATGCTAACCATTACTACGGAGATTCGGCGAGTTTAAAATATTACTGTTACTTTAATAATTACTGAAATACATTTTAGAAGAGAAGATGTTCTGCTGAGATTCGAACTCTGGATTCAAAGTACAGAACACTCAACATAACTATACAGTATTGGTTTGCATGCAATACGACTTTTATTTTAATTATTACTTAAATACATTGTGGAAAATAAAAGTTAATGTCGAGATTTGAACTCGATACACCGGATTAAAAAAATACAATACTAAACATTATGCCATAAAAGCTGCGTGACACTCCTACATTAAAAGTTCTGAAATTCATTGGCGGAAGATAGAACGTATTACCGCGATTTGATCTCGGAACGCCGAGATTAAGAGTCTAGAATTCTAACTATTACACCACAGAACCAGCATTTTCTCGACTTTTATTTTAATAACTACATAAATACTTTCTGGAAGTTCAGTATCTGCCGAGATTTGAATTCGTATCGCTAGAATCAAATTCCAGAATGCTAACTATTACACCACACGACCAGTGCCTCTTCGAAAATACGCGAATGCCTTTATTTTAATACCCATTTAAATACATTAGTTAGTTAAGTGCCATACGTGAAACACGCTTGGGCGATCACGGCTCGAATGAGACATGACTGACTGAGCAGAGGATTTTCCCGCAGTAGGTTGCCATTGCTTTCTGCGTAGACTGATTGCCAGCCAAGGCTATAGAACGCAATCTGTCCTATTATTTAACCCATAACTGGAAGGAAGAGACGGATTAATACCTTTCCTAAGGGTATTTGTTCGTAAGTGAATGCAATGAATTCAACTGGAATTCGAACTCGACTTCCCGATTTCTCGTCCCTAGTCGATATCCGCTGCACCACAACGCACATTATATGACATAAAAATTTATGTCGAGAGTTGATTTTTGATTATTTTTTGCTTAAGAATATACAGCTTTCTTGTTTCGCATCAATTAATATAAATAAAAACTTTTTTTATTTTGCGCTTAAAGCGTCAATTAATTAATATATATATATATATATATATATATATATATATATATATATATATATATATAATGTGCATTTATTAGGTTTATATGAAAGAAAATTTTCAGTGATTTCCACAATGTAGCTTACGAATAATTTGCAATATATATATATATATATATATATATATATATATATATATATATTGCAAAATTGCAAATTACTCAATGTATATATATATATATTGCAAATTAATCGTGAGCTACACGAAAAAATAGCGTTTACTACCTGATGAGACATTGATTATCCTTTCAAAGTCGAAACAAAATCTACACTTTGTAGTAGATTGTAATTTGAACATGTTCTAAAGCATAATTTATAAGAAATATTCATAGCTCTATTTCTATATTTAGCAGTGATTTAAATTAATGTTTTGAACGTTGTTAATATTCTCTTCGTTCCTTATTCATTCAGATATATATATATATATATCCGATTGTATATAGAGCGGTGAAAGAATATTTTCAACTTCCAAAACATTTATTTAAAACAGTGCTCGATATATAATATATAGAGCTTTGAATATTAATTATAAATTCTATTTTAGAACATGCACATAATTTTTTATAAATATCCGTTACAAAGGTACATTTGTTTCGACATTCAAAGTTCAATGTCTCTTCAGACAAAATATTATTGATTTTCTGTCTATATATATATATATATATATATGTATATATATATATATATTTGTGGGAAAATCTCTATTGATGAAGACAATTAGGGTTTTACTAAAAGTTGAGAGTACGGCGTTTGAAATAACACGCGGTGTTATCGATTGCTATCAATTACTTGTCCTAGTCCAATATTCATATAATCGTCTCTTTGTTTTTTAGGAAATTCGATCAATAGGTGTCATGACAATGTTTTAACTCGGATTAGCGATGCATAGAATAAAACAATGTCGAGTAGAATGTTTGTGTTGAATCACTTTTTACTGCCTTTATTTCATTTTATAGATCAACTGATTTTTCTCTTTGGCACTAACGTTTAATATACATGCACATTTATTCCATGCATATATATATATATATATATATATATATATATATATATATATGTATGTCATACATATATATACATGCATATATGTACGTCATACATATATACATGCATATATGTATGTCATATATATATACATGCATATATGCATGTAATACATATATACATGCATATATGTATGTCATACATATATACATGCATATATGTATGTCATACATATATACATGCATATATGTATGTCATATATATATACATGCATATATGTATGTGATACATATATACATGCATATATGTATGTGATATATATATATACATGCATATATGTATGTCATACATATATACATGCATATATGTATGTCATACATATATACATGCATATATGTACGTCATACATATATACATGCATATATGTATGTCATACATATATACATGCATATATGTATGTCATATATATATACATGCATATATGTATGTAATACATATATACATGCATATATGTATATCATAAATATATGCATGCATATTTGTATGTCATACATATATATATGCATATATGTATGTCATACATATATACATGCATATATGTATGTCATACATATATACATGCATATATGTATGTCATAAATATATGCATGCATATATGTATGTCATACATATATACATGCATATATGTATGTCATACATATATAAATGCATCTATGTATGTCCTACATATATATATATATATATATATATATGAAGCCTTTCAAGCCGTTCGAAGATCACGTGAGTGTGAATCTCGGGTTGCTATTAGAGCCCTATTTTTATAGGATTTAACGTTGGTAAACTTTTTTTGCTCGGTCTAGGCAAGCTAGGCTCCGAGCAAATTTCTTTACAAAGGAGGATGTCTTTTTTGTTTTTTTTTATAATCGTTTCACACCAATCACGGCCGTACTGCCACTGGGCACAGGGGCTACATTAGAAGAGAGTGAAGAAGAAAAAGGAACAGATTACGGAGGTGGTGCGGGATCGTATGGGTGGGAATACTGGTGAGAATAAAGTTACATGAGAGTAGAGCGAAAAGGGAGACGTATAAGATACAGGGGATGTCTGGGAAAGGATGGGGGTCAAGGCGATAAGCGATGACAATTGACATTGCATTTAAACTTTTGGAGATAGTAGTTATCAGGGAAACAAGCATATGGAAGGGAGTTCCACAGGCAGAAAGTGCTAGAAAAGAAGCTAATACAGTAGAAGTAACGGCAGCATTTGGTTGTTTTGATTGTAAAAGAGTGGGACCTTGTTGTCAGTCTCCTAGCTCGAGTAAATTCGTGTAGATAGGGGCACCAGGGAGTTAACCTCGTTGGAGTAGAAGCCGTGAACTTTTTCTCTTCCTTCTTTCACTAATTTATTAAGTTGTTCGTTAGTTCCATTAAAGGTTTTTATCTATCTATCTATCTATCTATCTATCTATCTATCTATCTATCTATCTATCACAGTCTCTTCATATCTATCTATCTATCTATCTATCTATCTATCTATCTATCTATCTATCTATCTATCTATCACAGTCTCTTCATATCTATCTATCTATCTATCTATCTATCTATCTATCTATCACATTCTCTTCATATCTATCTATCTATCTATCTATCTATCTATCTATCTATCTATCTATCTATCTATCGCGTGTTGAAAGAAATGACAAGAGGAAAATATTTTATGCCGATGAGCTTTGTTTTTTGTGGAAGTTTATCAAAACAGATATGTTTTATTTATATAAACACATAGCTGTGATAGAGCGAAACAGGCTTGTATGTGGATGACTAATATGTTATGCTCTCATTAGGATTGAGCTCTTTAGAGAAGAAAATTTAAAAAACAGTCTCCACTTCTGCGATATAAGCATTACTCTTTAGAAGTGAATTGAGTTCTTTCGATGACAAGAGGGTCAATATTTGACTTGTAACACGTGTATCGTCAAAAATACCATTATGGACACTTAATGTTTCATAACAAATATAATAACAAAAACAATAAATATACACTTTGAAGAAAACGTTCACGGCTTCCCACACATTTTATTTTATTCTATACCAATTTCTCTCGTTGGAACAACCCTATTTCTTTATCCAATATATATATATATATATATATATATATATATATATATAGAGAGAGAGAGAGAGAGAGAGAGAGAGAGTGAGAGAGAGAGAGAGAGAAAGAAAAAGAAAGAAAGAGGAAAATTTCATGAGAAACAAAGAAAAATATACTGACCTTGTATGTGAACTGCCATATATTATCAATCATCTTATATTACAATGAAAATATGAACTGAAGTATTTAGAAAGGGGAAATTTTTTTTAGAAAGTAACAAAAGAGTACTGAAATGCTATGTATTATCAATCATCTAATATTACAATGAAAGTATGAACTGAAGTATTTAGAAAGGGGAAAATGTCTTTAGAAAGAAACAAATGAGTACTGAACTGCTATGTATTATCAATCATCTTATATTACAATGAAAGTATGAAATGAAGTATTTAGAAAGAGGTAAATTTCTTTAGAAAGAAACAAAAGAGTACTGAACTGCCATATATTATCAATCATCTTATATGTGACTGAAATCTAAAGAAAGTATTACGAAAAAGGAATTTTTTCATTAGAATCGAAGAAAACTATACCGAATTGCTATGTAAAACTGTTATGTAATATCAATCCTCCTATATGGCCATGAAAGCTACACAAAATATTAAGAAAGAGGAAAATTTCATTAAAAACAAAGAACAAGGATTTTTAAAAATAATTTATTCCGAAGAAAGGGAAGAAAGACACAAATAGGCAGAGGGTTACTAAGTGTGAAAGAATATAAGAAAGACATTATTAAGGCGCAGGAATAATAAATGAATATAAGAAACACATTATTAAGGTGCAGGAATAATCAAAGAATATAAGAAACACATTATTAAGGCGCAGGAATAATAAATGAATATAAGAAACACATTATTAAGGTGCAGGAATAATAAAAGAATATAAGAAACACATTATTAAGGCGCAGGAATAATAAATGAATATAAGAAACACATTATTAAGGCGCAGGAATAATAAAAGAATATAAGAAACACATTATTAAGGCGCACGAATAATCAAAGAATAAAAGAAACACATTATTAAGGTGCAGGAATAATAAAAGAATATAAGAAAGACATTATTAAGGCGGGCGAATAATCAAAGAATATAAGAAACACATTATTAAGGTGCAGGAATAATAAAAGAATATAAGAAACACATTATTAAGGCGCACGAATAATCAAAGAATATAAGAAACACATTATGAAGGTGCAGGAATAATAAAAGAATATAAGAAACACATTATTAAGGCACACGAATAATCAAAGAATATAAGAAACACATTATTAAGGTGCAGGAATAATAAAAGAATATAAGAAACACATTATTAAGGCGCAGGAATAATAAAAGAATATAAGAAACACATTATTAAGGCGCAGGAATAATAAAAGAATATAAGAAACACATTATTAAGGCGCAGGAATAATCAAAGAATATAAGAAACACATTATTAAGGTGCAGGAATAATCAAAGAATATAAGAAACACATTATTAAGGTGCAGGAATAATCAAAGAATATAAGAAACACATTATTAAGGCGCACGAATAATCAAAGAATATAAGAAACACATTATTAAGGCGAAGGAATAATAAAAGAATATAAGAAAGACATTATTAAGGTGCAGGAATAATAAAAGAATATAAGAAAGACATTATTAAGGCGCAGGAATAATAAAAGAATATAAGAAACACATTATTAAGGTGCAGGAATAATCAAAGAATATAAGAAACACATTATTAAGGTGCAGGAATAATCAAAGAATATAAGAAACACATTATTAAGGCGCACGAATAATCAAAGAATATAAGAAACACATTATTAAGGCGCAGGAATAATAAAAGAATATAAGAAACACATTATTAAGGCGCAGGAATAATAAAAGAATATAAGAAACACATTATTAAGGCGCAGGAATAATCAAAGAATATAAGAAACACATTATTAAGGTGCAGGAATAATCAAAGAATATAAGAAACACATTATTAAGGTGCAGGAATAATCAAAGAATATAAGAAACACATTATTAAGGCGCAGGAATAATAAAAGAATATAAGAAAGACATTATTAAGGTGCAGGAATAATAAAAGAATATAAGAAAGACATTATTAAGGCGCAGGAATAATAAAAGAATATAAGAAACACATTATTAAGGTGCAGGAATAATAAAAGAATATAAAAAACACATTATTAAGGCGCAGGAATAATCAAAGAATATAAGAAACACATTATTAAGGTGCAGGAATAATAAAAGAATATAAGAAACACATTATTAAGGCGCAGGAATAATCAAAGAATATAAGAAACACATTATTAAGGCGCAGGAATAATAAAAGAATATAAGAAACACATTATTAAGGTGCAGGAATAATAAAAGAATATAAGAAAGACATTATTAAGGCGCAGGAATAATAAATGAATATAAGAAAGACATTATTAAGGCGCAGGAATAATAAAAGAATATAAGAAACACATTATTAAAGCGCAGGAATAATCAAAGAATATAAGAAAGACATTATTAAGGCGCAGGAATAATAAAAGAACAGAAATTAAAAGAGATCCAAAGATAACGATTGCCAAGGTATTTAAATTTTTGAAGATCAAACTTGACTGTAAAACCAGATACCGGAGGCGTGTTCCACAAGCGAGAACTGCGAAACTGTTGGCGGAGAGATTGCGGTTACATCTCGCCATTTCGACTGTAAAATGATGGCATCTTGTCCTCAAAGTAGTACTGCGCTTGAATAGAATGTCTAGGTATCATCGAGGAGAGTTCGTCAGAAAATTTACCATGAAAGTAGAAAAGGACAGAAGGTAGCTACATTACGGCGGTGGGAAAGTGACTTAAGCTGAGGTGCCAGGTCCGAACTAATAACATTGCAGATTCTTCTTTAGGTTTTATCAAATACCTATGAATATATGGGAGAAGCACCGACAATATGTGATAGTAACATTCTAAGCATGAACGAATATTAGACATGTAAATAGGTAAGATAGATACTGGTTAAAAAAATTGTCTAGCACTACAAAAAGAACCAACTTCCTTACTCAACTGCTATGCAATATCAATCCTCCTACGTGGAGATGAATGCTAAGCAAAATATTTATAAAAAAAAATTCCATTAGAAACAAAGAAAAGAGTCTTGAACAGCAATATAATATCAGTTCTCCTATATTACAATGGGTGCTCTATAATTTGCGCACAGATGAAAAGGAGACTTGCGGAAATTGAAATGCAAAAAGAAGTTACGAATACCATGGCCAGAACATGTGAACAATCAGGAAGTTTTAAGGAAAATGCCTACAAAAAGGACACTTCTACTTAGAATCAGAAAGAGAAAGTCGATATTTCTGTTACCATCAACTGTGGAAAGAAGGCTTGGAGAATTTAGCAGTAATAGGATATTTTAAACTCAAGCTTTCTCTTTTCCAATCTTGTTACTCTTTTCTTTTTTTTTCTCAATTGGATTAGATAGACTAAACTATCGCCCGGGTCACACTCCACCCATGTCTATTGAACAGGTGAAGAGGCTCATCCCTTGTTCCCTGCTTAGGATGTGGTTTCCGGCTTTCTTTTTTTCCAATCTTCTTACTCTTTTCTTTTCTTTTTTCTCAATTGGATTAGATAGACTAAACTATCGCCCGGTTCACACTACACCCATGTCTATTGAACAGGTGAAGAGGCGCACCCCTTGTTCCCTGTTTAGGATGTGGTTTCCGGCTTTCTTTTTTTCCAATCTTCTTATTCTTTTCTTTTTTTTCTCAATTGGAGTAGATAGACTAAACGATCACCCGGTTCACACTCCACCCATGTCTATTGAACAGGTGAAGAGGTTCATCCCTTGTTCCCTGCTTAGGATGTGATTTCTGGCTTTCTTTTTTCCAATCTTCTTACTCTTTTCTTTTCTTTTTTCTCAATTGGATTAGATAGACTAAACTATCGCCCCTTTCACACTCCACCCATGTCTATTGAACAGGTGAAGAGGCTCATCCCTTGTTCCCTGTTTGGGATGTGGTTTCCGGCTTTCTTTTTTCCAATCTTCTTATTCTTTTCTTTTTTTTCTCAATTGGAGTAGATAGACTAAACGATCACCCGGTTCACACTCCACCCATGTCTATTGAACAGGTGAAGAGGCTCATCCCTTGTACCCTGTTTAGGATGTGGTTTCCGGCTTTCTTTTTTTCCAATCTTCTTACTCTTTTCTTTTTTTTCTCAATTGGATTAGATAGACTAAACGATCACCCGGTTCACACTCCACCCACGTCTATTGAACAGGTGGAGAGGCTCATCCCTTGTTCCCTGCTTAGGATGTGGTTTCCGGCTTTCTTTTTTTCCAATCTTCTTACTCTTTTCTTTTTTTTTTCTCAATTGGATTAGATAGACTAAACTATCGCCCCTTTCACACTCCACCCATGTCTATTGAACAGGTGAAGAGGCTCATCCCTTATTCCCTGTTTAGGATGTGGTCTCCGGCTTTCTTTTTTCCAATCTTCTTACTCTTTTCTTTTTTTTTCTCAATTGGATTAGATAGACTAAACTCTCGCCCGGTTCACACTCCACCCATGTCTATTGAACAGGTGAAGAGGCTCATCCCTTGTTCCCTGTTTAGGATGTGGTTTCCGGCTTTCTTTTTTCCAATCTTCTTACTCTTAAGTAGCCCCCTGCGCATCAGTGGCGTTACCGCCTTGCTTGGGGTGATATGATTAAAACAAAAAAGTACAAGCGTAGTGTAACATCAACTGACATAAGCAACAACCCTGTGTCAATAGAGAGCAGAACAGGGAATGAGTAGTATAAGTGGACAAACACTTTGAAGGCACAGAAGGTAAGGAAAGTAATAATTTCCCACATCTTCCAGGAACATGATATATAAAAGAAAAAAGATCAGTTCCTTTGTTTGTTTACACAAATGCATTAAACATTTTATCTTTTTTGACAAATCACTGAAATGAAATATTCATGTTATAAACGTAAGCGTTGTTATTGATTAGACATTACTTTGTTATGACATTGAATGAAAGGGAAAAAGCGATCGTTTTTCATTTAGTTGGAGTTATACGTCAAGAGGGAACGCCTTTCCTGTAAGTTTACAATATCTTTTGCTATCCGCTGAATATCTTTTTTCTAAAATACTACTTTGAAAGATTTATATTGTCACTTAAATAGCATATATTTTTTATTAAGCCCTACAATAATAATTATATTGAGCGGTATATCTTTAGAGACATTTTTACGATTATTCTGTTACTTTGTATATTTATATCTTTATGATTTAGTATAATTATAATTATATTAAAGTTATATATTTTCATGGAAAGTTATATCGTAAATCTCTTTGTATAATTATGTTTTATTAGACGGTATAATTATAATTATATTAAAGTTATATATATTTTCATAAAAAGTTATAAGGTGAATCTGTTTGTATAATTATATTTTTATGGAGCTGTACCATTATAAATATATTAAACATGTATATTTTCATAAAAATTTATACGATGCATCTGTTACTTCGTATAATTATATATTTTTATGAAGCTGTATAATTATAATTATATTAAAGCTGTATATTTTCATAGAAATTTATATGATGAGTGTTACTTTCTAATATTACCTGACAAAAGTTTTTTTCTTTTATTTTAGATTTTAACTTGAGATTTTTGACTTTAGAGAAAGTATATAAACGTTAGAGTTCCAAACACACACACACACACACACACACACACACACACACATATATATATATATATATATATATATATATATATATGATTTCGATCCAAGTTGGAAGAAACTTATATTCATTAATTTGTAACATACATTGTTCGATTGTTCGGAAACGAGGCATCAGAGATGTTTTCATGCCTTCATGAAAAGTTTCGGCTTTTTTCGCATACAGCTCTTTTCCGCCAGAAAACACTGTTTCTGGTGATTAAGTACAAACTCTCATCTCTGTGGTCGCGTACAAAATATCCTTCGGATAAGTTTGCTTTAGAAGTTTTTCAGTTCTGGTTCATTTCAGGAGCTTGCATCGTTTTCAGTGTTGTAGCTTATATCTGAGCAAGCATATATATATATACGCTCCCACACCATGGTTGAGCACTCTGGAAGAGTGAGAGACTTTGTAAACAGTAGCTACTCTGGCATATACGCATCGCTCATTCGATAATGAATTGGAGCACTCTAGCTATTGGACGTATTTATATGCGCTAAAACGCCTGTCTTCTTCTACCGGACGCTCGTGTCCTAGGGGTAGAATCGCCGACTCCTGCTGATTCGGTCGGGTTTCAATCCTGGGTTAAGAAGCGGCCGGAGTCTAAGCCATACTGATGAGCTGTGATACAGCGAAACAGATCTGTCTGCGGATGACTATAGTATATATTTATTTTTCTTTAATCCGAAATGGAAATGTAGGAAGGTAAATTCTAAGAACCTGATCCTAATTAATATTTAAAAAAAAATAATATTGAAAAATGATGCAGGAGGAGAGCTCAATGTACTTAAGATTACAGAGCCAACATAAGTTAGAGAAAATTTTCAAAATTCAAAAGTGTCGGATGCACATTTCGACATGAAATCTCTCATAGAGAACTCATATCACCTCAGCGACATGGTTCCAGTGTTTCCTTCATTTTGGAGTGGAACCATGTCGTTGAGGTGATGTGATTTCTCTATGAGAGATTTCATGTCGAGATGTGCATCCGACACTTTTGAATTTTTAAAATTTTCTCTAATTATATATATATATATAAATCGGGGAGCTGAGTTCGAGTTCCAGTTGAATTCGTTGCATTCACTTACGCATTCTATAGCCTTGGCTGGCAACCAGTTTACCTCAAAAAGCAATGGCAACCTACTGCGGGATAATCTTCTGCCCAGTCAGTCATGTCTCTTTCAAGACATGATCGCCCAAGCGTGTATCACGTATGGCACTTAACTGACTGAATAGCAAGACAAGCATGCTAACCATTACACCACGTCAAGTTGCCGACGCGGTTTATTTATCTATAAATAAAAGTGTTCGTTTTGTACTTTGAAAGCAATATGATAAAATTAATACTTTTAAATAATTTTCGGTCGAAGACAAATATTTCTATTCTTCCATATAAAATGGTGAAAGTTTCATTTTCCTTTTTATTATTTATTTAAACAAACATACATTTTGAAAAGTGATCTTTATTTTGTTTCTCTGGAAACATTTATTCGACGGAGAAATATGAAACTTCAATGCAGAAATATGAGAGTTGGTTATCATTTAAAATATGAGAGTTGATTGTCATTTAAAACGTTTCTTCGCCAAAGCGAATTTAAGCAATGAAGGTTTCATTAATGTCCACTGTCAGGAGAAAATCTTCATCTCGTGTTGTTAGTTGATCTGACCGTTTCAACATTTTTTTTTTTAATCATATCACCTCAAGCAAGGCGAAAACGCCACTGATGCGCAGGGGGCTACGTAAGAGTGAAAAGATTGGAAAAGAGAAAAACCGGAAAACACATCCTAAACAGGAAACAAGGGATGAGCCTCTTCACCTGTTCAATAGACGTGGGTGGAGTGTGAACCGGGCGATAGTTTAGTCTATCTACTCCAATTAAAAAAAAAAATAAAAAAAATAAAAAAAGGAGTGAAAAGATTGGAAAAGAGAAAAACCGGAAACCACAACCTAAACAGGAAACAAGGGATGTGCCTCTTCACCTGTTCAATAGACGTGGGTGGAGTGTGAACCAGGCGATAGTTTAGTCTATCTAATAGATATATTCTTTTTAGAAACAACTTACGCACCGTTACCCTTGAGAAAGGTAGTAATTTATCTCCTCCCCAGCTATGGGGTAAATAGTAGTATTTGGAAAAAGAATTGTTATTCTAAAAAAAAAAAAAATGAAAAAATTCAAAAGTAATGAAAAAGAATTATTTTTACAAACCCTAATATATTTTGTCTATGAATCTCTTATAAATTGTAAAAAATATCAACCACTCAATCAGTTTTTAAAAGGCATGAGAACTGAACTAGCAAAGCAAAGTCGAACCACATACGAAGCAATTATTTTTCTGACCGTTTCTCGAAAGATCCACGAGAATTAATTATTGTCTGTAGCAACTGTGAAGCCTCATTAGGTTATGATGCTATTCCGGCATTCACTATGAACTTTCTTATGTGACGAAATATACAGAGTTGAGAGAGAAGTATAATAATCACACCTCGCTTTCTAGGTCAGTATTTAGATTGGAGAGCGGCTACTGCAAACAATATCCAACGACCGTAAATTTTGTTCAGATTTAGATAACAGACGCAGGTTGATCAGGATTAAAAACAAAAAAAAATCAACAAAACAATGGCTTTCTGAATGGCATTCGTCCCAGTGGGAACTCGTTATCGGCCAACCGGTTACATTTTCTCTGACTACGCTGACCGAACGATCGGTAGACTTATTTATATGAAATCTTAGGATAACCACAATTTTTTATTAACATGCGACATATTTATCACAGAATGCATTGTAAACTGTTATAAAAGTTAGAATCATGATGTACATTTTAAAGAAGTAATAAAATGCGTAGACATCAAATCTTTTTTATTAAGTAAGCGTAAAATTTAATTAGAAAGGAAGAAAAATGTAATGAGATGCGATGTAATAATCCATCTATATGGCAATGAAAGTTAAGTAAAGTATTAAGAAAGCGGAACATTTCATTAGAATTTTAAAAACGTGTAGTGGACTGCCATGTAATAACAATCCTCCAATATGGAAGTGAAAGCTAAGCAAAGTATTAAGAAAGCAGAACATTTCATTAGAAATTAAAAAATTGTAGTGGACTGCCATGTAATAACCATCCTCCTATATGGCAATGAAAGTGAAGCAAATAATTAAGAAAGGGGAACATTTCATTAGAAATTAAAACAATTATAGTGGACTGCCATGTAATAACCATCCTTGTATATTGAAATGAAATCTAAGCAAAGTATTAAGAAACGGAGTATATCATTAGAAATTAAAAAAGTGCAGTGGACTGCCATGTAATAAAAATCCTTCTATATGGCAATGAAAATTAAGCAAATTATTAAGAAAGCGGAACATTTCATTAGAAATTTAAAAAAAGGGTAGTGAACTGGCATGTAATAACAATCCTTCTATATGGAAATGAAAGTAAAGCAAAATATTAAAAAAGCAGAACATTCCGTTACAAATTATAAAAAGTGTAGTGGACGGCCATATAATAACAATCCTCCTATATGAAAATGAAATCTAAGCAAAGTATTAAGAAAGTAGAACATTTCATTAGAAATTAAAAAATTGTAGTGGACTGCCATGTAATAACAATCCTCCTATATGGCAATGAAAGTGAAGCAAATAATTAAGAAAGCGGAACATTTCATCAGAAATTTAAAAAGAAGTGTAGTGGACTGCCATGTAATAACAATCTTCCTATATGGAAATGAAATCTAAGCAAAATATTGAGAAAGCGGAACATTTCATTAGAAATTAAAAAAGAGTAGTTTACTGTCATGTAATAACAATCCATCTATATGGCAATGAAAGTTAAGCAAAGTATTAAGAAAGCGGAACATTTCATTAGAATTTTAAAAAAGTGTAGTGGATTGTCATGTAATAACAATCCACCTATATGGAAATGAAATTTAAGCAAAGTAGATTATTTTAAGTCCCTCTCAGGAAAGAGGAAAAATGCTACTTTTGACGTCAATTCAACATATTCATTTTCCTTTTATCTAAAAAAATCAACACGATTAATACGAGAAGGTAATATGAATAAATGACCAAGAACGAACATTATGCAAATTATCATATTACAATAATTTTATTAAATCATTTCACCCCAATAAAAGCAATAAATACAGTAACACTCAAAGTATAATTGAGTGTCAAAGAATATGAGAAAAAAAATTATTAAGAAAAGACAGCAATTCAATAACAGGAATTAATAAGACCGAAAATAATTATTGATATTAAATGTAAATGTTAGAAGATCAAATTTAACGTAAAAGCAAGAGCCGGAAGTGAGTTCAAAAAGAGAGAAGAAACTGTTAGCATAGAACTTGTTGTTACATTTAGCAATTTCAGTTGTTAAATGATGAGACCTTCCTGCCAATCTAGTATTGCTCATTAATTCATAAAGTCGAGGTACCAAAGAGTGCAGCTCATCAGAGAATTACCACGAAAATATTTATGGAAAAGACATGGGGATGCTTCGTTACGGTGGTGGTGTAGTGATTGCAACCACGATGCCTAATCAAGACCGATAATATTGCAGATTCTTTGAATTTTCTCTAGAATTTCTAAATGCATAGCAGAAGTATCAGACCAGAAAGGATGACAATATTCAATGTATGCACGAATGGTCGACTTATAAATGTGTAACTTAGATTCTGACGAGATAAACTGTCTTGCGCGACATAATAAACCGACTTTTCTACCAGCAAATGTAGCAATTGGTTCCATGTAATCTCACCACTTCATGTGAGCGGGAAAAGCGTAATCCTGAGAAAGTGCAATGAGCTACTCTTTTGGACGTTAGCATCAGCCATGCTGAGAATTAAAAGAAAATGAATATCCTAAGCGTTGTAAACGGAAGTGGGCTGAAACATTTTCAGCGAATAACCCTTGAAAAAGATGTTTGATCATTTAGTTAGATTTTGGAAAGAAAATTGGGGGGATTTTTTTTTTTTGCACCTCCTTGTTTACATTTATGGTTTTGTTTTATATTAATTTCTCTATTTTAGGTGTCACGATGGAGACCGTTAGCAACATATCTATTTCAGGAACTATGAAAGCCGCTAAGTATATATTTATTGTAAAAATAATTTTCGCTTTTCTGCAATGTGTCCCTTACATGCATGCTGTCTGCACTTTAAGCGAATACAAATTATTGCCAGGATTTAACATCTATATGGAGAATGGTATTCAGCCGGTGTATAATACCGTGAAAGTGAATAATGAAAGTGAATGTGGAAAAATGTGTGCAAATACGAATTTCTGCAATGTGTGGCGATTTGCTGTTGGTGACTGTCAAATTTTCCACTCCATGAAGGACAACGTGACAGCGACAATATCAACAAATACGACAATAAAGACATACTATGAAGCAAGAGAAGGTGAGCCGGAGTCTTCGATACTATTAAAGAGTGAATCATTTTAAGCCTCATAAATAAAATTCCAGTCTATTTACTTTTTTTTTTATCGATATCTCACTTTTCATTTCGTCTTCTCTTATAAGAATAAATCCTATTACAATCATCATCTTTATTAGAATTTCTGTTATTACATTATCATCATTATTATTGCTCATAATGTTATTTGTCATTTTCCTTATCTTCCCTATTATAATAAAGACCAATATATATATATATATATATATATATATATATATATATATATATATATGGGGGGTGTATTTAGGTAGTAAATTTTCTTTTAGGCAAGTCAGATTAAATAAATTGCAAACATTGTGTTTGCTTATTTTATTACCTCGGTAGGAGATTGAAAGTACATGGGAACATCGAGAAATGAATAATAAAACCATCTGTCAAAGTTACAGCTCAATTCTTAGATCTTTCAATTATAACGCGCGAAAGATTATCCGTGAGTATGAACGGATTTTATAAAAAATAAGCAGACGCAATGTTTGCAATTCATTTAATCTGTCATATATATATATATATATATATATATATATATATATATATATATATATATATTCTGTTACGCTTATGGAAACAGAGACACTAGCGAGGCAGCGTCGGCTCAGTACATTTGTAATATATATATAAATATATATATATATCCCCCTCCTTCTACCGAGAGCCCATAGCTGAGATGTAGAATCGCCGACTGACGCCAGTTCGGGTTTCAATCCTGGGTAAAAAGCAATCGGATGTCTGGCCGTACTGATGAGCTGTGATACAGTGAGACAGATCTGTCTGTAGATGACTATATATATAGATGTGGTCGGATTATTTTTTACATTTTAATGCAATATACTTAATAGTAGGTACATCAATATATATATTGCCGATGCTTTTGACGGCACGAGTCCACTCGTTCACTAATATAACCCATTCATGTATGAAACCAATCGATACAAGCTGCTCCAGTCACTTTTTTCACCGTAATGTAAAGTGGCTTCCCTCTATCTCTTCTACAAATACTTTCATAGCTACTGCTCTAACGAGCTTAGATCCCTGGTGCCCTCTTTGCATGAATTTACTCAAACTACTAGACGAGCATCTTGGGTCCCACCCTTTTATGATGAAACCAAAAAAACTGTAACTGCGACTTCTACTCTAGCATCTTCTTTTCTCACACTTCCTGTCTGTGGAATTCCCTTCCGTATAATTGCTTCCCTGACAGTTACAATCTCCAAGAATTTAAATGTAAGCTCAATTGCCATCACCTATTTCCTTGATTCGCATTCTTTCCCTCATGTTCTTTTCCCCATCCACTCTACTCTCATTGGCCCTCTTCACACCAGTGTTTTCATCCTTCCCTTATCCGTTCACTGACACTAGTTCCTCTTTCTCTATACTCTCCTCTTATGTAATCCCATGCACACCAGTGGCAGTACTGCCATGCTTGAGGTAAAATCATTATAAAAAACAAAACAAAAAACAACAAACTAGAATCACAGACAATACCAGCAAGAATAACTACAACGCTGCAATCATTGGCCTCATTCTATAGCCATCATTATCATCATAGTCATTAAATAACCATTCATTCAGTCAGTTAAGTGCCATACTTGATACACGCTTTGGGCGATCATGTCTCGAAAGAGACATGACTGACTTGGCAGAAGATTATTCCGCAGTAGGTTGCCATTATTTTCTGCGGTAGACTGGTTGCCAGCCAAGGCTGTAGAACCCAATCTGTCCTGCTATTTAACCCATAAATGGAAGGAAGAGACGGATTAATACCTAGTCAGTCATATCTCTTTCGAGACATGATCGCCCAAGCGTATATCACGTATGGCACTTAACTGACTGACTACCAATTAATCTCGTTGATTTAAACAATCACTTTGCTTTCAAAGTTCCCAAAATCTAACACTGCATTCATTATTATTTCCATAATCTCCAAGCATATAACAGAACCTCATATTTCTTTTCCCCATCTTCCTTATTTGATCCATCATCATCATCATCATCCCTTCGAAATCAGATAACAATCCCGATCCAATAACATCGTTAATAGCAACGCTTTCATCATCACAAATATAAGGTCAAATCTCTCAGCTCTTTTCCCTTATGAACTTTGACACTTCGTCGTTCTCAATTTCAATTTGTGAAAAGAGAATTGTCCCCTAGATATTAAAACGTAATATTATCAATTAAACTCCTTCATTCAAACATTTTTTTCTGACTTCAGAATTAAAGACATAATCCTACGGTACATTTACCTATCAGTATAAAACGCTTTTCTCTTAGAGTGAATTACAGCTTTATGCGATCTTCTCACAAATGTCTTGACGAATCTCACATTCAGCGCTTGATATTCAGTCAGTTAAGTGCCATACGTGATACACGCTTGGGCGATCATATCTCGAAAGAGACATGACTGACTGGACAGAAGATTATCCCGCAGTAGGTTGCTATTGATTTCTGCGGTAGACTGGTTGCCGACCAAGGCTATAGAACCCAATCTGTCCTGCTATTTAACCCATAACTGGAAGGAATACGCGGATTAATATCTTTCCCAAGGGTATTTGCGCGGAAGTGAATACAATGGATTCAACTGGAATTCGAACTAGGCTCCCCGGTTTCTCGTTCCGAGTCGATATCCACTGTACCACAACCAGTCTACCGCAGAAATCAATGGCAACTTCACCTGAATGAAATGTTGGAAATTGGCAAACTTTTATTTTCATAGAACGCACATCATTTTAAAACTGCAAAATCCTGAACCACGATTTATAAGTGACTAGCTGTATAGCCCGGCGTTGCTCGGGTGTAATGAAATCTTTAAAACTAATCAATGGTCCTGGAGCTCAGACTCAGCCTAAAGAGCATTTGTGTGAAGTTTAGTGAGAATCGGATAAAAATTGTGGATTTGTATAAAAGACATACAGACAGATAAACAGAAACACACACAAACATCTTGCCTTTTATATATATATATATTATCGATTTTTTGCACTATTGCAAGAACTGCAGCCTTGAAACTTCTGAATATCGTTTCTTATGTCTTTGTCTATGAGTGTCTCAAATTTGATTAAAATCGGACCACTCCTTCTATAATCCGATTTTTTCGATTATCGATGTTCGATATTTATCGGGGGTACCTTGACACAAAACCTAGCTAAGAACACTCGCAGACGCTTATAGTACAACTGTGTAAATTTTCAAGACAATCGGTTCAGCCGTTTCGGAGTCTATAGACGAAGTTCCATTTATAAATAAGTTTAGATTTAGATTTATTATCGATACATTTACAAAGATTAAATCTTTTTTCTCATCAACTTTTTGAAGTTTCTTCAGCCATCAACATTTTTTTCTGTGCTCGCAAGTTCGAACCACATGATCGTTTTTATATCCATCTCGCCTCTTTTTTTCTTTGTAATTCTAGGAGGATGTGCGTTGTGGAGCATTGGGTATCGGCTCGGAACGAGAAATCGGGTGGCCGAGTTCGAATTCCAGCCGAATTCATTGCATTTACTTACGCGCAAATACCCTTGGGAAAGGTATTAATCCGCGTATTCCTTCCAGTTATGGGTTAAATAACAGGACAGATTGGGTTCTATAGCCTTGGTCGGGAACCAGACTTCCGTAGAAAGCAATGGCAACCTATTGCGGGATAATCTTCTGCTCAGTCAGTCATGTCTCTTTCAAGACATGATCGCCCAAGCGTGTATCACGTATGGCACTTAACTGACTGAATTCTTGGAGTAGATAGACTAAACTATCGCCCGGTTCACACTCCACCCTCGTCTATTGAAGAGGCTTATCCCTTGTTTCCTGTTTAGGATGCGGTTTCCGGTTTTCTTTTTTCCAATCTTTTCACTCTTTTCTTTATTTTTTTTTTCAATTGGAGTAGATAGACTAAACTATCGCCCGGTTCACACTCCACCCTCGTCTATTGAAGAGGCTTATCCCTTGTTTCCTGTTTAGGATGCGGTTTCCGGTTTTCTCTTTTCCAATCTTTTCACTCTTTTCTTTATTTTTTTTTTCAATTGGAGTAGATAGACTAAACTATCGCCCGGTTCACACTCCACCCTCGTCTATTGAACAGGTGAAGAGGCTCATCCCTTGTTTCCTGTTTAGGATGCGGTTTCCGGTTTTCACTTTTCCAATCTTTTCACTCTTTTCTTTATTTTTTTTTCAATTGGAGTAGATAGACTAAACTATCGCCCGGTTCACACTCCACCTACGTCTATTGAATAGGTGAAGAAGCTCATCCCTTGTTTCCTGTTTAGGATGCGGTTTCCGGTTTTCTCTTTTTTAATCTTTTGCTCTTACGTAGCCCCCTGCGCATCAGTGGCGTTTTCGCCTTGCTTGGGGTGATATGATTATAAAAAAAAAATTTGATTCGTTGTAATTCCTTTGACAAATGATTGTGTTAAATAACAACCAGAAATCAATCTTCTTTAGTATTTAACAAGCTTATAAATCAGTTTATATGTTTTTTTTTTCAGATAACCAATGGACTCAGGTCTATTTTGTAGGAAGCGGAAGCGGAATCAGTGTTGCGTCAAGCTTTCTGGGAAATGGAGATTACAGGAGTTGGGGACTAATGAACTGCCTTCAAACATATTGTCTTGACTTCTTTCGGAGTTCTTTGATTAGTGCTTGGGATACTTTACCAATATCGGGGGTAAGACTTCGATTTACTTACTCATTGTTTTCTATCTAAGATTTTTCTCAAATATCTGTTCCTCTGGTACGAATAAAAGGAATGATTTTTTAAATTCCTTCCGGTCCCTTTTCGATATTTGGTCAGAATTTTCACATAAATCTCTTCGTTTCTAGATGAATGCCTTAGAACTCTGCTAAACCAAAGGATTGCAAAGCATTCAATAGTATTGGGACACCTCGACGTGGTGTGATGTTTAGCAATCTTGTCTCGCCAGAATTATTGTAATTGAGTAGAAAATTTGGTTCTCAGTGGGTGCCTCAGACTTTCGGCTTTGTGCCACATCTTGATTTTAATTTGTTCCTGCGTTTTTATTTTGTCATGAGCACCAATGTTTAAGAAGGACAAAGTTTCATGTAGCAACAAGTTAAATATTATTTTACTTTTCTATTCTTTTTTACGGAAACCCACAAATATTGTGTCAGAACTTATTCATTGGCAATTTGAAGTTATGTATTTAAAATAAAAATTTAGGAAGTCTTAATGAGCTACGAAAAGTTTTTATCATCTCCACAGAAAAAAGATACCTGCTAATCGTTGTTAAGGGAAAAGGTTCTGACAAACTAGGACTTTCCACGAAACAAAACGGAGTTTCTGATGTAAGGAATAGGTAATAAATATGTATACAACTTGATTCCCCCCCCCCATTCAAATGTGATTGGCTGGTGTCAGCCATAAATATAGACTAAAGCAAGGACGTCCAGTGATCTACCACTAGAGGTCTACAAGTCTTCCACTAGAGATCTACCACTAGAGGTCCACGGCTATTGACTACACCTACGTCTCAGGATATTGCATACGGCGCGTACTGTCTATTACGTTTACGTACTAGATTGTTCTACCCGATTACATTTGCCTAAATCACTTAACTATCTCGAATGATATATATATCCCTTTTCGGAACATATCAGTTTTAAAGGAGCGTTTTTTTTTTCATTCACACCGCCATAATTTTAGCTACTCTTACTCTTTGGCAATGTTTATTGTTTTAAAAAGCGATGATTAAAATTATAATACAACCTAAACATATCTTGAAAGTGAATTTATGCATGTTATATTTGTTGTAAAACAAAAATATTAAATATTATTTATTAGTATTTGTCTTTATTTCTGAGATGAAGTAGTATTTACAGTATTTACATTATTCAGACTATTATCCTCATCTATGTTGCCATTTGTGGATATAGACGTTGGTTAATGAATTGACCCAAAAAGTTGTGTTCAATAAAAGACTACATCAGTGGTGAACAAGTAACTTGCAGTGTTAGAGGGAGATAACCTATGACTTCCATTGGAGGAATTATTACGCAAAAGGAATGGAGTTCATATACCCCAGTGATTGTACTAAAGGGTTCGGTTCGAAATTCCTAGCATCTGAAGAAGGCTGGAGCATACAACAGCCGAAACATTGTACAAATGACAACATAGATGATGACAATAATCAGAATAATGTAAATATAATTTATTAGATTGTTTAATTCTAAGAATAATTTTATATCAACAACTTTCTAAAATCAAATTCATTTGTAGTAAAACTAATGCAATGCGTTAATCATTTACCGATTTATAAAGAAATAAATACGAAAACAATCTTTTGTTTATAAATCTACAAACACTTATTAAATTATTAAACTATGTGAAACAACTATAAGAAAATCCTTATTATTGAGCATTTTATAAAGTTTGAGTCGATTGTCAATTAGTCAATATTTTGCCAACCATTCCAGTATATAATGTAGTAAATGAATAGTGTAAATAAACAATCTAATATTATATATTGAAAGCCCGATTACTTCACAGGTTACCCACGAATCTTATAGAAAGACATATTAAAATGGCATTTTTTTGAATATGTATATATGTCATAAATTTCAGTCACATGTAAAATAAAAATGTGCCTAAATTCCACCTATTAGGTTGTCCCAAAAGTTCGTAAACACTTGCAAAAAATTGAAATTTTACACGCAAAAACAACAAAAGTTATTGCTCAAAATAAAGACCACCATTTTCCAAGACTTTCTACCATCGATCTGAAAGCTTTCGGATCTGGTCAAAGTACCATTCAGCCGGCTTCGAATCAAAGAATTCTTGACACGCTTCCTCGACTTCATCAAACGAATCGAATCGGCGGCCCTTCAGAAATTGTTGCATTGAGCGGAAAAGGCTGTAATCTGATGGAGCACAGTCAGGACTGAAGGCTGGATGTGGCAGAACCTCAACGCCGTCCAGCTCTTCAAATTTGTCTTTGGTCTTCCTGGCGGTGTGTGGCTTGGCATTGTCCTGCTGTATCAAAGCGCGCTTTCGGTTGATCAGAGCCGGGTACTTTTGCTTCAACTTTTCGTAGACCCGCTCAAGTTGCTGACAGTAAAGTTTGGCACTGATGGCACGACCATTCGGAACCAACTCAAAATCCACGATTCCTTCAAAGTTCCACCAAACGCACAACATGACTATTTTGCCGAATCGATTTTGTTTTGGAACCGACGGTGTCTCTTGCCCTTTCTGAACCCATTGCTTGTCTCGATTGTGCTGAACCAGATAGACCCATTTCGCAAGTGTTTACGAACTTTTGGGACAACCTAATATTAAAAAAAGCTACTTTTGTTCCAAGCCAATATTCTAAACCGAAGCATACTTATATTACTCATATAAATATATCAGTGAACATAGGCCAAACATGCACACAATAAGACCGTGTCAAAAGGAAAGTTTTTCCTTGACACCGCTTTTTATTTTAACTACCTTCACTCCTCGGCAATGTTTATTGTTTTAAAAAGCGATTATTAGAATTAGAATAGAACTGAAACACATGATAAAAGTGAATTCATACATTTTCTTTGTTCTTGAGAATTTCCAACAAAATATTAAATACTATTTACAAGAATAATTGTATATTTACAATTTCAAAAAACTAACGATTAAAGTCATATTACGTTGAAATCTTACCCTTGGGAAAGGTATTAATCCATCTGTTTCCCTCTAGTTATGGATTAAATAACAGGACAGACTGGGTTCTATAGACTTGGCTGGCAACCAGTCTACTGTAGAAAGTGATGACAATCTGCTGCTGAATAATATTCTGTCCAGTCAGTCATGTCTCTTTCGAGACATGATCGTCCAAGCGTGTATCACGTATGGCACTTAACTGACTGACGTTGAAATACCGGTTCTCGCAAGATCACTAAAATTAGGCAAGAATCGAACTTGGTAAGTACGCATATGGGTACCATATTCCTTAGAAAATATATAATATGCTAGGAACTTATTTTGATGGTTTCCTCATGCGTTCACTACAAAATACTTTACGATTAAGTGGAATAGACTTGATGTTGGAATTTGTACAGCGTCACCAATACTGTTCGTTCTAGTAATGCTTGATGAACAATCTAATACACTGGTATAGAATGAAATTTAAACCAGACAAGTTCAAAATCTTTCTCTTAGGAAAGGAAAATTGAATAAAAACATAAATTTTGTACTAGGTAACCAAAGAATCCCTACTGTATCAGAAAAAGCAGTGAAAAATTTAGGTTGTTGGTACGATCAATCTTTAAAAGATACCAACCAAGTAAAAGAAACATCCAGATCATTACAAGAAGAGATCCATAAGATAAATCTTTGTCCTCTGAAACAAAATGCAAAGTGTAGTGCTTAAAGCGTGTACTCATTCCAGTACCATTATGGCCTCTACTTGTATACGAATTTGAACGAGAACAATTGAGTCCATGAAAAGAAAAATAAACAAATATAACCGTATATGGTTGGGTTTTCCTCCAGGTTTGTCTGATATTGCATTGTACTGCAGAATAGCAAAGCTAAAGTTGCCATTTGAATCGATTGTGGAGGAGTATAAATCCGGAAAAATCAGACTTCAAATGATGTTGGATGACTCTAAGGATTAAGCAATAAAAGCATTATATCCTACATTAAAAACAGGCAGAAAGTGGAAGGTCAGAGAGACAATAACAAGTGCTAAAGACAATCTAGCTTTCGATGATGTCATCGGATAGACTCAAGCAGGGAAACAAGGGTTAGGACTAAATGAAAGACAATGGTGGTCAAAAACTTCTGGTAAAGATCGCCGAGACATGGCCATCCAAAGTGTAAGGAATGAAAAAGATAACAAAAGACTCGTAAAAGGAGTACGACAATCCAAACAAGGCCAATGGACAAACTGGGAGGAAGCTCTGCAGAAATCTACTAACTAGAAGGACATTTGGCAGATGGCTCCACTCAGGTTGAGTTTTATAATACGTTCCACATATGACCTGCTATCATCTAAGTACAATCTTGTTAAATGGAAGAAAGAGAGCGATCCTACTTGTCCCCTGTGTAAGGAAAATCCCTAAACATTATAACATGTTCTTAGTTCCTGTAAAACAGCCCTTGGCAATGGAAGATATATATGGAGGCACAATAGTGTTTGGGATGAACTGGTCAAAATTATAAAGAAGTATTTTGAAGTCTGAGTCATCGAATTCAACCCAGAAGAGAAAAAGATATGTCTGTTCTAAGCAAACAAGCAAATATCAAACTATATCCGGAAAAATCTTTTTAGTTCTGGTGGAATTTGGGAAGTATGTGTAGACATTCTTGGTTGGCGTAATGATTAATAACATCAAGTAAAGGTCTGCGACCAGATATTGTTCCTCTATCAAGGGTGAACTATAAAATCATCTTGGTTGAATTAACAGTACCATATGTAAGCCGGATGGAAGAAAGCATCGATTATAAAACTAGTAAATATGAAAATCTAAAATCAGAGCTAATAAAGAAGGAGTATAATGTAATTGTTAGAGCAGTGGAAATTGGAGTAAGGGGTTTCGTTGCAGGCACTCTGTACCAATTTCTAGGCTAAATTAGAATCAAATGGCGAAATAGGGCCAAAAGTATAAAACGCTTAATAGAAGTAACTGAAAATAGTTCTATTGTAACACTATTTCTCGCCGATATATTTTTTGTTTGGTTTAATACAACGATTACAAGAGAAATTGATATTAGTGGTATTGTTAGTTGTGCTTTATTGTAATCTGCGATGTGAGCTTACGTAAAAAACTATTTTTAATACTATTATGTACTTGTAAAATCAGGGGAGTAGAGAAATTGGCTGATAATTGGAAAAAAAGAGAGAAATATAGTTTTCTTTCTTTTTCATATACGAAACGAATTGTTTTGAGCAAATTTGAAGAATTGAATATAGAAGTAGCCATAACAAAATGTCAGGATTTAGTTGATGAGGTCAGGTAGAGTTACATCCGCAAATGTATTCCTGGGGAAAAAAGATTTGAAATCGAAAACCTGGGAATGATGTAATCAAAAGAAGATAGAAAGACATTACGTCATGTGAGCTCTTGATATTTCATTCGTCGAGCCATGGTCCCCCTCAAATTGTGTGGGTGGAAAGTAATCTCATTGGTCAAAAGCTTTGAGTCGACTAGATCCCCCTAGAGGATTGGGGATGGCTATAAAAATGGAGACTCAGCGAGAAAAATCAGATTGGGAGAGAGATTTTCAGGCGACAAGGATAAAACAACCCCACAGTGCTATTTGGCTGTTTGTGTAAAGATTGATAAAGGCCGAAGAGACGTGTTTTTATTTAGAGAATTGACAGCCTGACTATATTTGAAAAGCTGAAAGCTCTGATAAATTTAATAGAACTTAGAAAGGACTTATTTTTATTTGAAGATTGGAAGTTCGTCTCTCCGTTGTAAACTGGTATTCCGAGAATTATATCTTCTGCTTTTGTAAATAATAATTTATTATTATTATTTCATTTTTCATCATATTTCGATTTCTGCTTTGGTCTCACTACCAACCAAGTCTACGGGGAGACCTAAGGCCGGTCGTGGCGTGTTGTTATGACTCCATTTCATGTTTTTCTATCTTCCCTATCATCCCTAGCATTACATAGATAAAGTTTTCCTTAGTGTGTGGGCTGTACTTAATAAGACAATTTTTTGTATATCTCTCAAGCTGGGGTTTCCAGGGATTCTTTCAATGTGTTGTTTTGTTCCATTTTTTATCATTCCAAGTGTACCTACTATCACTGGCACAACTCTTGTTTTCAATTTCCACATTTTTCCTATTTCAATTTCCAGGTCTTTATATTTTGACAGTTTTTCAAATTCCTTGATTGTTATGTTACAATCCGCTGGACAAGCCATATCAATTAATAGACAAGTTTTCTCCTTCTGGTTTTTAACAATAATGTCTGGCCTGTTTGCTTCAATTTTTCTGTCTGTGTAGATGGTGTAATCCCATAGAATGGTTACATCTTCTATTTCTGTAACCGGTGCTGGGTGATGTTCACACCAGTGTTTGTTTACAGATTTTCCATAATGTTTGCACATTGCCCAATGTAAATATTGCCCAACTCTATCGTGGCGATTTTTATATTCATTTGGAGCAAGCACAGAACAGCTCGAGATTAGGTGGTCTATTGTTTCTTGGTGTTTATCACAAAACCTGCATTTTGGATCCATATTATTATGCATAATATTTGCCTGAAAGTTTCTAGTGAAAAGACTTTGGTCTTGTGCTGCAAGAATAAATTATTATTATTATTATTATTATTATTATTATAAAGACTTTCTTTCGTAACTCGTCTAGACGCTTTCGAACTTATTCATTTATTTAATTTTTTTTTTTTTTTTTGGTGCTGTAATTATTTTATTTTGACCACAAGTGTACACAAGTGTCCGGTCTGGATATGGTAGAAATACGGCTACTGGGTTTGCACAACGTGACCTTTTGAGATCAAATCACAGCATGGGTAGTAAGTTCGTTGTTGTAATAGACATCTTCAGGACCAACTACTGTGACGAGATCATCACGACCAGCGGCCTGAAAGCATCGACATAAGTGGTACCGTTTGGAAATCATCATCACAGCAGGCTCCGTTCCCGAACCAGCGAGCGAACCAACCAGCTGGCCGGGGACAAGTGTCACACTATGTGGTTATGGAAAAAAAAAAAAAGAAATGTTCCGAGGAGTGTTTCAGCGAACATGGCGGCATGACCTGATTGATCGTGAATGCGTTATGAGGTTCACGTTGCATTCTCAGAACGCGAGTTTTGCGGCTTTTCGAAATATTTCGTAAATTTAATTTCGCCGTAAGACATTTGAACCTGTATAAGTGAGAGGGGCCGGTGTTCAAGTGAAACAGTTGAGAGGAAGGCCTCAAAACAGTGCACATTCTCTCCTGATGACCCCAATTTAAATATAAATTCGAAAGGAACAGATTAAAAGAAGTTCAATGAAGTCATATGCCGTAGAGAAGCTAATGGAAGTTTTGTAGACACGAAGGTGCCAGTTTACCGGTTCTTTTTGGAGAAATTCCTAACGCCTGAGTATTTATGATAACTCCATTCAATGTCAAGTTGTTTGACATTCTAGATCTACTACTTCCTTTGAGTATAAAAAAATAAATGCACTTTTGTCCCCGAATTGATTTGTCGCTAACTAATTTACTCCCACTACATCCATATTCCCTGATGGCGAAGAAGTGTAAGTAGTGTAAAGAATTCCCTACTGCTTGCGTCATTGTAGCCTCGTTCTCGTCTTACAGCTGACTGCAATAAATAAATCAAAGATAGTCTGTTAATTTGATTTGAAACATGGATTAAAATAGGATTAAGAACAGTAAGCCAGAATTAGGCTCTCTAGCCGATAGCGTTGGTTGGGATCTGTTCAATATGATACAGCACTTAAAATGCACTTAAATTGAAACATGTAGTTCGCCATTGTAAACCTTTCGTTGAAACATAGTAGTATAATGCCCGTCTTTGATAGTTAAAATAAAACCTTATATATTGCTAAATAAATTTTGTAAACAAAATAATATGCATTCTAGATTAGCATAACAGTTGCATATATGGTCACAAGTAATTATGCTTCACAGATCTGGCGTGTTATTGCAAGCAACAATATGTTTCTCATTTTATGGTGATTTATGTGGAATTCATATTTCCTTCTTTTTTTTTTCCAAATTTCCATTTTTTCCATTCCAAAAATATGTTGAATTATATTCCACGATTTTTCAAAATGGTCAACCACACGTTCGTTTCGAATATTCTGATCTCCAGATCGAAGTCTCTGAAATCATTTGTTGTTATGCTTGCCCGATAATAATTTATTATCCAAATGCTAAACTAATTTTATCCCTGCCTTAGTGGCATTGTGTTTGAACTGAAAATTATACCAACAGAAAAAGTCTTGTTTGCTCTACAGACAGAATAATTTTCAAACAATAGAAATCTAAATTATCATAAAAAACAGAACGTCTGAAAAATAAATGAAACTTCCAGATATATAATACTTAATGGTATATTTACCCGTGGATTTTAACCGGGTTCAAGCGCACGTAAAATTAAGATTGAGAATGCTGATTTTCAAGACTAGCGGGTAATGAAAGCTGCAAGGTGTAATAATTTCTTAGGAAAATGATACTTACATTTTTTCACTATCATGGATTAAAAATATCTGGAAAGAGAATTTGGATTCAAGCCTTTTCAAAACGCTCAAGTTATCAGTAACACAGTTGTCACGTTTTGTTGATTCCATTTTCCTTGTCTATAACCGTTATGCCAACCTGCATGTTCATTATTGTCTGTATATCAATATAAAGGTTTTTCTTACATTAAATTTCAGGTTAAATTATCATTGTACAAGGGTGGCAATGAGGTACTTAACATGATATTTGATGCTCAGGGATCAGATTCACAAAATTGGTTCTCAATGTCTCGCATACAGACCACACCGTGGAATGACGTTTACCCAGGAGCAACAAACGATTTCTTTGATATAGACTCTCGGTGAGTATAAAAGAATTGTACTGTTTGCATGCTAAAATAAATAACAATAAGAATTATTTGTGCGGTATGTACCAACATTCAACTAACACTGAACGAATGAAATACAATTATTCATAATGAACGTCGAAGAATTTGTATCATCTAAACTTATTTATAAATGGAACTTTGTCTATGTGTGTGTGTGTGTGTGTGTGTGTGTGTCTGCGTGTGTCCGTTACCTATAGACTCCGAAACGGCTGAACCGATTTTCTTGAAAATTTACACAGTTGTACGATAAGCGTCTGCGAGTGTTCTTAGCTAGGTTTTGTGTCGAGGTACTCCCGATAAATATCGAAAATTGATAATCGAAAAAATCGGGTAATAGAAGGAGTGGTCCGATTTTAATCAAATTTGATACACTCACAGACAAAGACATAAGAAACGATATTCAGAAGTTTCAAGGTTACAGTTCTTACAATAGTGCAGAAAACCGATAATATATATATATATATAAAAGGTAAAATGTTTGTGTGTGTGTGTGTGTGTGTGTGTGTGTGTGTGTGTGTGTGTGTGTGTGTGTGTGTGTGTTTATCTGCCTGTATGTCTGTATTTTTTCAGCCCTTTTATTTTAGTTTTCGCTTCGGGTTTGGCTCTAAGTAGGTATAATTGTAGTTCTTAGTCTCAGCCATGATACCATTTACTCAGAGGACATATTTAGCCTTCCAAATTCAGTTTACGACGAAAAAAACTTATTTGATATCGATACGAGGAAATCAAAATTTGACTTACATCCATTCATTTTTCTTTCAGTCTACGGTTTCGCTTTAACTGGAAACAACTATTGCTTTTTAGTCTTTCGTGCCACCGTTCAAAGAGTCTGAGCTCCAGGACCATGCATTAGTTTTAAAGCTTTCATTACACCCGAGCAACGCCGGGCTATACTGCTAGTTAAAAATAATGTTGTACCTGCTTTTAGCCTTGACAGAGTTCAATATTCTTTTAATCAGTATCATCCCATGCAAGGTAGTAAAATCTCTATGACACAAGGAGTTACAGGGTGTGGAAGAATTAGGAACAGAAATATTAATATTGAGTGGAAAGAGAAAAGAGTAATCAGGAGCACTAGCGATTGACATTGCAGTTTAACGTTTGATGATTACAGTTATCCTACAAGCATGAAACTCCTAAGGGAGTTCAATAAGCGAGAAGTGCGAGAAAAGAAACTGTTCGCATATAATTTACAGTTACATCTAGCCAGCTTTACTGTAGATATCTGGACGTCAGTATAGTTAGTCTAACAGTTAGTTAAGTGCCATACGTGATACACACTTGGTCGATCATCCCTCTTTCGAAGCATGACTGTCTAGGCAGAAGATTTTCCAGCAATAGGTTGCCATTTCTTTCAGTGGTAGACTGGTTGCCAACCAAGGCTATATGTTATATTCTGCAAACAACGATGAATACATATATAAAATATAATCTTATACTTTCATTCTTCGTCGGTAACGTTTGTGCGGAGCAAAAGGGTAACCGGAGAGAGTCGCACATACGAAGAGGTCGTCGGGAGACAGAATCTAGCGAGAGTTCTATTTTTTATTCAGCCTGAACCCCCAGGCTTTATATAGCCCCAAAACTCAAACGCATTTCTGATTTTTCGGGTTCTCACTCTGTTGACGTTATCTGTGGCCGGATATATCCGTCAACCACTCTTGCTTTCGGTTCACTTTTATCTATGGCTGGATGTATCTGTCAATCATATCCTAACCGACCATCGCCTTTCAAGCCGGTTGTCGTTTGTATTTTTTGTTGCATTTGTTGACATCATACACGGCCGGATGTACCTGTCAATTTATTCTGCCGTTCAAGGTAATATATTACATATAAAACTTAATCTATCCTGTTATTCAACCCATAACTGGAGGGTGAAATGATGGAATAACTTTCCTAAGAGTATTTGTTCGTAAGTGAATGAAACGAATTCGAATGGAATTCGAAATTGGCTCATCGATTTCTCATTCTGAGCCACAATGCACAGCGTCAGTATAATACTGCACTTAGATTCAAAAGAACACAAATAAGCAACCAGAATTACATGAAAATTAGCTTTAAGCTTTGACCGATATCATCATTAGAAATGGGTTTCATCTGCTGAAAGAAATAAATTCTTCAGTCTAAGATGTTGGAATCACTGATTTTTAGGATTTGGTATTTGTTATGGTGCCTCCTACGAGGAATGGACTCTCCCTCATGCTATATATAAATTACCTGCGTGACTTCTAGAGAGCAGTTAATCCGAGGTCAAGTTACAAGCAGTTACGAGCAGTCAAGTACATCAGTTAATGGAAGCAGTTAACGACAGCTACCAGTCAGGCAGCGTAATAATACATTCGGACTTATTTATTTCTATATTACTTATTATTAACACTTCTTTGAATACCTTGTTTCTATTTTGAACCTACCTCTTTGTTCCGTGTCTTACTTCCGGACCAAACCGGTCACTACACTTTGCAGCGAAGTTTCGCCACAACTTCACAACAAATTGGCGACAAAGATCCGCAACAGTATTGCCATTAGAAAACTCACAAAAATCAGTTGGTATGTTTTATTGCAACAAAATGCTTTTGAGTTTAGAAGCAATTGAGTTTTAAACTTTACTTTCGACGTCGTGTTTTGTTCTTGCCTTTTATCATTTGAACAGAATATTTCAGATACTGTTATGTCGCCAAGTATAAATGAATAACTCAACAACAGAATCAGAATATAAGTTGTATTCCGCGGAAAGACGGTTAGCATGTACAGAAGTGATTAGTAATATTTACAATAGAAAGATACAAGAGTCCAATCCGTCGTAAGATGTGTGTATACGTGATTACTTCCGGTACGCCACCGGAAGTGTGACTAACTCTTCACTGACTCGCACTGACTCTTCAGTAACTCATTAGAGACTCTCAAGTGACTATCTACGACTCATTATTTAGCTGTCCCTCCCAGTAAGGGCAACATATGACACGTGGTCAGTTTATATCTGGGCTTTCCTGGCTATATGGCCCGGCCAAAAAATGTCTGTCTATTTTTGCCCAGTCGTGCCTCTACCCTTCGGCGGAACCACGACTGGGTTAATGCTCTCTGCTCGGAAGCAGAGAGCTCCCCACGCCCGAAGGCAGAGAGCTGACAGTGTCGTAGAGTCGTCCAGCGACTCTGTACGACTGTATTTACTAGCCTTCCCACGTAGGCTGGATGTGACACATGGTCATTTTATAGTGGGTATTCCCGGCCATATAGCCGGGCCAAAAAATGTCTGTCTATTTTTGCCCAGTCGTGGTTCTACCCTTCGGCGGAATCACGACTGGGTTATTGCTCTCTGCTCGAAAGTAGAGAGCGCCCTCTACCCGAAAGCAGAGAGCTGACAATGTCGTAGAGTCGTCAGTCTAGTGACTCGGTACGACTCTCTTGTAGAGAATCCACCATTGCTATATATATAGCAATGGGAACAGTCCATTTGTAGTCAAATAGGAGCGGCGCCCTAACAGATACGCTCAAAATAGTCTCCTGAATATTGTGTTTTGGCGGCAAAGATATTTATAGACGAGGCCGACTGACAAATGCCATTTCACTTGCTACTATCCCTTGTCTCTCTAAGTACCTGTCCTCTTGTTATCTCTCCCAGACCCTGCTCTGGCATCCATTCGCTCAGGCCCATCAAGTATGTCACGCGTTGCTTTTCTCTGTGTCTCTTTCTCTCTGTCCGTCCAGTGAGTACCAGATTTTCCAAACACTCTTTCCTTATTACGTGTCACAGAAACCTTAGCTGTCTCTTCCTGATGTTTCCTTTTTGTTTGCATCCACTCTAACACCTTGTCTTTGCTCACATGCTCAGTCCGTGGTATCCTCAGCATCCTTCTGTAGAACCACAATTCTATTGCTTCGAGTTTCTCCTTTATCCGTGAAGAGATAATCAAGCATTCACTGGCATATAGAATGAGAGTCCAGTACACTTTTCTTTGTTTTTAGCAAAGTTTTCCTGTCTCGTAATATTCTGCTTAGCTTTCGAAATGCGTCTTTGGCCAAACCAGTGCATCTTCTGATCTCAGTGTTGCACATTGTGTCCTCTGCCAGAACTCTTCCCAGGTATATAAATTTCTGCACCTGCTTGATTTTAGTATCCCTGACCTGTAGTTGGCATTTTGGGGTCCTCCTTTTGCTGATGACCATGCATTCAGTTTTCTTAAAGTTTATGTTTAGGCCTTTTTTCTCGCTTTCCCTTGCTAACTTCTGTAGGAGGTCCTGTTTATTTCTTTTCCTTTGAAAAATATTTTCTGAATGCTTTATTATTTTGTGTGCTATGTCTCTTCGGGACATTGGTGATCATGGCTCTCTCCAATTTCCTGTCCTTTGTATCTTTTACTAAAAGTTATGTTTATATTTCTGAGATAGGGTTTTGTAACTGTTTACATATTTATATTGTTCGAACTATTGACCTCATCTTTATTGTCACGTTTACGGTGTTTCAGCTGTTGTACGCTCCGGCCTTCTTCATGTGATATTTGTTAGAATTTTGAACCGAACCCTTTATTTTATCCATCGGGGTAGATTGTTCTAGTTACAGGTGTCATGCCTCTTCTGTTTATCTCAATTTTAGTTAATTTCTTTTAGTAATTCAACTCTCCAAATTTTTTTTTTTTACATTTGCTGTAGCCAGTTATTTAACTCTCAACTCTGGTTCAAGTTTGGATTACTTCAACCAACGCTATTATTCACATGGGTTTATAGCCTTGCTTGACGTGAAATGATAAAAAAAATATCAAGGATTCTTTGTTCTATTCTTAAGTAAGGAAGCTTGCTTTTTTTTTTTTAACTGAATTTACGGAATTTTGAAATTACGAATAGTATTAATATCTACTCGGGGCGTAACTAGAAAACTTCCTGTATAAGGGATACATTTGGTTCCCCAAGAACCTAACGTAAAGAAGAAAAAATAATATTGTTTGAAAATCTACACAGCTATAATATTTCGACACCTTACTCATTGGTTGATTTTTTTTAGGCAGTGGTTCTTAACCAGGGTTGCTCTGTATTGGTTCCTATGGGGTGTGAAGATATTGGATCATTAGGGTTGGGTTATTAAGGAAACTCTAGTTTGGTGATCCCACATAAAAGTCTGTATTGTAGAAATTTAACCATTTGCTACCATTATCTATCTAAACTTATTTATAAATAGAACTTTGTCTGTCTGTGTGTGTGTGTCCATTACCTATAGATTCCGAAACGGCTGAGCCGATTTTCTTGAAAATTTACACAGTTGTACTATAAGCATCTCCGAGTGTTCTTAGCTAGGTTTTGTGTCGAGGCACCCCCTAAAAATATCGAAAATCGATAATAAAAAATCGGGTTTTAGAAGGAGTGGTCTGATTTTAATCATATTTGATACACTCATAGACAAAGACATAAGAAATGATATTCAGAAGTTTCAAGGCTGCAGTTCTTACAATAGTGCATAAAATTTGATATCGATAGCAGAAAATCAAAATTTGACTTACATCCATTCATTTTTCTTTCAGTCTACGGTTTCGCTTTAACTGGAAACAACTATTGCTTTTTAGTCTTTCGTGCCAACGTCCAAAGAGTCTGAGCTCCAGGACATGGATTAGTTTTAAAGCTTTCATTACACCCGAGCAACGCCGGGCTATACTGCTAGTATATATATATATATATATATATATATATATATATATATATATATATTAGGTGCGATTAGTAAATTGTCGCATTTATTTTATTATTTCAAATATTCTTTAGGCTGAGTCTGAGCTCCAGGACAATGGATTAGTTTTAAAGCTTTCATTATACCCGACCAACGCCGAGCTATACTGCTAGTAATAACATAAATGTTTACTTAGAAGAAAAAATGGGTGGAAATTACTGGTAAAACTGCGGTAAGGGGAATTGTTGCAATTGAATATTTGTATTTGATATTTTGACTAGTACTCTTTTCTTGTTTATCTTCGCAGCGTTTCGGCACTTTCGTCACCCGTCCTTCTTCAGCAGAATTTAGAATCAAGCATTTTATTCAGTCTCTTACTCGAGTCTGGGTTTGAACTCATGGCAAACAGAATTAACAATTGGACAGGTAAACACCTGTGCATCTGTTTAAATACTCGTAAACTCCATCGTATTACAATCATGACTTGTTCAACTTTCCTTTATATCCCGACAAATGTTACCTCTTATTCTGCAGCTCACTACTTTGAGTGGCTCTTGAGCTTTGTTCAGAGGAAACAACACTGCGGAAAAAGAAATTCCGAATGCTAATTATCGAAGCTAGTAGAAGATTTAGTCAACCTGTAAACTAGTGGTGACTAAATATTACTCTTTCAATTTTCTACTCTTTATTATTGTACTTTTTATATCCATATCTGTATTAACATTGATATCAATATCTTTATATCCTTAGATATAGTATTGATATCAATATCTGTATTGATATTGATATCAATATCTTTATATCCTTATATATAGTATTGATATCAATATCTGTATTGATATTGATATCAATATCTTTATATCTTTATATATTGTATTGATAGCAATATCAATACAGATATATCTGTATATCTGTATTGATATAGATATCAATATCTTTGTAACTTTATATATTGTATTGGTATTAATATCTTCCTTCCTCATTGTATTGATATTAATATTAGCAATTGGCCTACGCCATGTTAATCGATTGTATTACTACAGTGTTCATACGTAGGTAAACAAAATTTCGTCTGACTTAACTAATCAATGTTGCTATGTCAACGGTCCCACGAGGATCGTCTTTATCATTGAGTGCTAATTGTTAGGATTTGTCAAGTGTTATCTGTTGTTGGGATTATGTATGATAGTTGAAGAAGTTTCAGAGAAGGTGGACTAACTAGAGAAAACGTTGTTGAAAAATTGTTGTATACCTACCTATATACAGTAATGGTATGTTTCTATCCTCTTAAATATGTGTACCCTATTGGAGTAAAGGGAAGAGTAGAGTGATTATACTGAGTAATAGTTCACTCGCAGTGTATTGAGTCTTGTATTTGTTGATATACTATTATTCCCAACCTCCGTTTTGGTGATTACTCACGCAGTAACCTTTTATGACTACAACTAAAATATTGGACATCCAAAGAAGCAAAGATCCTTCAAAAGAGGGTCTGTAATACAATCGATCCTTACAAGGTATCTCGTCAACGGTCATTTTCTTAACGATGTGACGGGATTATTCTTTGTCTGTTCTACAAATATTTCCATTGCAACTGCTTTGATGCGCATATTTTCATGGTACCCCGACTATGTGAACTTTAACGTGGAACTAAATTGGCAGTTAGGGCTCACAGTTTTACTAGCAAGATGTTTCCACCACTTCTACTCTAATATTTTTTCTCGCCCTTCTCGCCTGTAGAACTAGCTTCGATGATAATTACCATTTTTTAAAAATTTAAAATGGAACGTCAATCACTATCTTTCTTCTTGAACCCTGTTCCTTTTTTGTCAATTTCTCAATTCTCTTCATTATCAGTCACTCCTTGTAACCCCCATGCGTCTCAGTGGCATTGTCACCTTGCTTGAGGTGAAATGATTAAAACAACTGTTGATATAATCCAAAGTTTAAATCAAGTCTTCATTCAGTTGTGGGTTTGAGGTAACCAAAGTAATATTCTACCTTTGGCCTTTGTGTCTGAGTGTTCGTTCATTCTTTGTGTCTGAGCGTTCGTTCATTCTTTGTGTCTGAGTGTTGGTTCAGTCATAAATTCTATACGTGCCGCAGTAGCAGCATCTTGGGGCAGCGTCTTTCAACAGCTAAATTGAAATAACTATTGGGGCTTAACTACCAACATATAAAAATCCACAGACTTCATGACATTAATTGATGAATTCTTCGATTTCGGCAATTAATTTCAGTTTCTTCACAAAACATTTTTTTTAATGGACTCATATATAACCATTCTTTCAACAAATAAGTCAGCGTAATAATACATTATTGGAAGGCACACTGGCGTTGTTGTAGATTGATTTAGTTTATTTCATTTTACGGCATATCAACCTCAGTTAAAGTGCCATACGTGATACATGCTTTAGGTGATTATGTCTCTTTAAAGACATGACTGACTGGGCAGAAGATTATCCCGCAGTAGGTTGCCATTGCTTTCTGCGGTAGACTGTTTGCCGACCAAGGCTATAGAACCCAATCTGTCCTTTTATTTAACCCATAACTGGAGGGAAGAGACGGATTAATACCTTTCCCAAGGGTATTTGCGCGTGTGTGAATGCAAGGAATTCAACTGGAATTCGAACTCGGTTCCCCGATTTCTCGTTCCGAGCCGATATCCACTGCACCACAACGCACATCCTTAAGTGATTTGTTTAATGCCAAAAATATTTTTAGAATAGGTTTCTATGAATAGAATGTATTCTTTTTAAGAAATCAGTTTGATGTATTTTTGAAAAGGGTTTTTTTTTTTTCGAAAATCAAATACATTGCTGGTAATATTTTTTATTAAAAAATGTATTGCTGCAATTGCTGGTAATTTTACAATAAAACAACTATTTTTATATTTTCATAGTGTTTTGAACCCTGTTATTTATCCATAGCTGGGATACTAATCAGAGGCCTTTCTGTCGGATGTACACTACCGGCCATAACTATTAGGCCACCCCAGTGTTTTAGAAAAAAATGGTGTATTTCATACTATTTTTTAATATTTATTGCAAAGTGAATAATTGTAAATGAAACTAGAATTGTTATTTTGTTAATACTGCGCAATAATATGCGGATTAAATGAATTTATAAATATTTGATAATTACCTATATTGCAGTTTCATCAATGAAAGAATGAAGAAAATTTAGGGTGATTTGGACGAGTTCATCTTTTCTTTCTTGCTTTGTAAACGTTTGCAAAGTAACAATAACAAAAGAACCATTCTATTTTAATTTAGAAATATTCACTTGGCAATAAATAATAAAAATAGGATGAAATATACAATTTCTTTCAAAAAACTGGGGTGGCCTAATAATTGTGGCCGATAGTGTAGTTTATCGCCATACCCAGGAGCTGGATGTAGTTTGTAGTCATACCCTGGAGCCAGATGTACTTAGTCGTTATACCCAGAACCCGGATGTAGTTTATTGTCATACCCAGAAGCCGGATGCAGTTTATCATCACACCTAGGAACCAGATGCAGTTTATCGACATACTCAGTATGTAGTTTATAGTTACACCTGAAGGCAGATCTATTTTATCCTTATACCCAGAACCCGGATGTGGTTTATAATCACACTCTGGAGCCAGATGTAGTTAATCGTTATACGCAGGAACCGGATATAATTTCTCGTCATACCAAGGTATCAAATTTCTTGATTGATGTCACACATCAGTCAAGAAATTCCGTATCTAACTAATAAAACAACAACTTTTGGGCAAAATTCGACTTTATTCATCAACATAATCTCCTTCTAAAGTGATACACTGATTCCAATGCTTCTCTAACAATTCGATGCTTTTTTTGTAAACGATTTGTCTTTTGCCTCAATTTCCGATATCACTTTGTCAATAGAGCCAAATATCTTTCCCTGGAGCATTCTTTTGAGGTTTGCAAACAGCCAATAGTCGTTGGGGGCCAGATCTGAAGAACAGAGTGAATGCGGAAGCAGTTACAAGTGCACTTCATATAGTTTTGCCTTCGTTGCGATCGACTTGTGACACAGTGCCTTTGTCTTAGTGAAATCACTTTTTTCTCCTTCATTTGTGGCCATTTTTTGGAAATTTCTTCCTTTAAACGCACTAATAATACTATATAATATTCGCTATTGATGGTTCTTCCATTCTCAAGGTAATGGATAAACAAAATACCTAGCGCATTCCATTTTGCCTGCTGATGTTTGCGTCTTTGGTCGCTTTGCACGGCTTTCACCCGCTGCTGTCTACTCAGCTGACTACCGGTTTGACACTGGAGTGAAGTCGTGGATCCATGTTTTATCCATTGTCACATATTTACGCAAAATCTTCTTGCAAACAACGCTCTGAATCATAGACACGTTGTTCATCGACTGTGAGCAAACGCGGCACCCACTTTGAACATAGCTTTCTCATTGACAAATGTTCATGCAAAATGGTGAATACACTGCCTTCTGATATGTTCAACTCCTCTACTATTTAACGCAACTTCAATTTACGATCGGCTAAACGAATTTGTGAATTGTTTGGTGTTTTCTAGGACAACATCCTATTTTGGGTGATCTGAGCGTTCAGCATCATTTGTACGACATGACACCTCCTAACCTTTGTTTTCGACGAAGCAGAGTCCGAATAACACTTATCAAGACATTGCTTTGCTTGAAAATTCTTTTTTCCTATCAGAAAGCAATCCTTTATCAACACACTTAAATAATTGTAATATGTAAACTAATAATTTGATTGGGCCCAAATTTTGTCACGGGCCATTTGAACGTTAGTACTTCATAAAAATCATGTGAATTTTTGTTTCATGGCGCCATCTATGTCAGGCCCGGGAATTATCGTCTTCTCTAGTATCTGGATGCATTTTATCCAGGAGTTGGATGTAGTATACTTCCATACCTTGAAACCGGATGTCGTTTATCTTTATGCCCAGGAGCCGGATGTGATTTATTGTCATACCTAGGATTATATGTAGTTAATCCTTATACGCAGGAGCCATAGGTAGTTTATCATCATACTCAAAAGCCGGGTGAAGTTTATTATCATACCTATGACCCAGATGTAGTTAATCGTTATATCCAGGAGCCAGATGTAGTTTATCCTCATACCCTTGATCCGGATGTAGTTTTTCATCATACTCTGGCGCCGGCTGTAGTTGATCTTACCCAAGAGCTGGATATAGTTGATCGTCATAGTTAGAACTCAGATGAACTTTATCTTCATACCCAGGAGGCAGATGTAGTTTATCGTCATACCCAGGAACCGGATGTAGTTTATCGTCATGCCAAGACCCACATGTAGTTAACTGACATACCCAAGAGCCAGATCTAGTTTATCGTCATACCCAGAAGCCAGATGTAGTTTATCGTCATGCCAAGACCCAGATATAGTTAATCGTTATACCCAGAAGCTAAATGAAGTTTATCGTCGTACTTAAAATCCGGATGTAGGTTATCGTCATTCTTTGTAGCTGGATGTAGTTTGACGTCATACCTAGGAATCATATGTATTTAATCTTTATACCTAGGAGTCAGATGAGGTTTATTTTTATACCCAGGACCCGCATGGCATACACCGGAGCCGACTGCAGTTTATCTTTATACCCTGGAGCCTGATGTAGCTTATTGCCATACCTAGGATCCAGATTTAGTTATCTTTATTACCAGGAGCCAGATGTAGCTTAGCATCATACTTAGGACCCAGATGTAGTTAATAGTTATACCCAGAAGCCAGATGTAATTTAGTGTGATATCTAGGATGCAGATGTAGTTAATCTGTATACCTAAGAGCCAGATGTAATGTATCGTCATTCCCAGGACATGGATATAGTTTGTCGTCATACCATGGAACCCGCTGTAGTTTATCTTCATACGCAGCAGCCGGACGTAGTTTATCGTCATACCTAGGACCCAGATGTAGTTAATCATTATACCCAGAAGCCGGATGTAGCTTATCTTCATACCCAGGAGCCGGGTGTAGTTTATCGTCATAACCTGGACGCGGTTGCTGTTGATTTACGATTGCTAGATGCAGTCGAGAAGTTTTGAGACTTAAAAAAATGAAATTACAAGTGTCCCTGATTATTGTAACTTTATCATATTATTACTATACATCTCATAAGTTGACCTGCCAAGGTTTTCTACGGAAACGCATGTATCAGCTCTTTGAACAGAGCCTACAAAAATCTGCTTGTCCCGATTGACTAGTTTGCAGAATACAATCGGGACATGGAGACAATTTGGAAGCTAGCTATGTAATAAAAAATTCTGTTAAACTGGCCCAAAATGCTGCAGAACATGGAAAATGCTCCTAACTACTTACAGATTGACTCGTATCGATCATGTTTCTCGCTGGCACAAGAAGTTCAAGGACGCTAGAGAGAAGGTGAAATAGGGTGAGAGATATGGGAGAGTTAGGGACATCGGGATGATGAAAAGACCGTCGTGTGCCTATAAAAACTATATGCATACCGTTTGGTATTTCTATACAAAATTATTTCTGGATAGTTGAACATGCGCAAAATTTGTACAAAGTTTGTTCCCAGGGAAATCAGTGACAAACAGAAGGAAAGACGCGTTAGTGACAGAGATGGGCATTGTACCATAATTTGCTTAAATTTCAGACATTGCTCCCGATGACAGTCGGTTTGAAAGCATTTAAACGATGAAGATGACATCCATGTGACCTTCACAAATGACCTAATCTGGGAAAAACAATAGAAATCGATTACACCTTGTCACTCAAGTGGGTCTAAAACTGAGCGTATGGTAAAAGAAAAGAAAGTAAAGCAGTTGTTTCAATTAATTTGCACAAGGTTACATATATATATATATATATATATATATATATATATATATATATACCAATCTCCATATAAATAAGAAAAAAAAATCCGAGACAAGACAACAAATCGAAAACCTAGCCCTGACGAGTGCTGACATCATAACAGTGCTCTCACAAAACTTCGAAGTTGACATGAACTTGGTTAGTGAAGTGACAAACTTCCCTGCATTAATCTCTCTCTCTCTCTCTCTCTCTCTCACACACACACACACACACACACACACACACACACACACATATATATATATATATATATATGAAATACTTTTAAATTATATATCATAACAATGTTAGGAAAATGAATGACTAAATTTTGAAATATTAGCACAATGATATTAAAACTGTTCGTTTTTTGGCAATCACCAAATCATTTGTGCCCAATGTTCGGAAGGATCTAGGAAGCCTCCAGCGGTGACGTGTCACTTGTAGCCAAGGACATAAAACGTTCACAATGTTCGACCAGTATCAGTACACTACAATTCGTACATCGGCTGAAAGAAATTATAGATGTGAATTTTGGAACGTCCATGAGTGCTATTGACATAGATTCTGCAAATGACATTATCTAAACTAGAAACCGATTACACCCTGACACTCCAATGAGTCTAAAACTGAGCGTATGGTAAAAGAAAGAAAACTAAAGCAGTTGTTTCAATTAATTTTCACAAGGGTGTGTTATGAAAAGTAAACATATTTGATTTGACCCAGTCCCAACTTCTAGATTTATTAAGAACGGTTTATCATATCACTCGATCACTGATTTGAATATTCATGGGATGATTAAAATAAAAGAGTTATTGCAGATTAAAATCTGTTAACTGAAACATATTTTTATTATTTTGTTTATGAAAAAAATGAAAAGACACATGTGAGATGCCCCTTAGTAGTGCGAGAAAATGAAAAAAAGAAAAAAACGCCTTGCCAATAACTCATGAATAATGAACTGCTTCATTTTGAACGCAAAAATGCATACCAGAGATGCTGTTTCATTTCAGTTAGAAACGAAATAAAGAAAACAAAATACAAAGAAGAAAGCGTGAAATTTTCGCACCTTCTTCTTCTTCTTCTTCTTCTTCTTCTTCTATGTGCCCTGTCCTTTCAAGACGTAGGCGATCATGGTTCTCCACGTCTCCCTATCCCTTGTGGCTCTTAGTATGTTTGTTCCTGTCTCTCCTGGCAACCCCCGTTTCGTCATCCACCTGATCAGACCCTGCAAATATGTTATCCGCTGCCTTCCTCTGTCTCTCCTTCCTTCTATCTAACCAGTCAGTATCAGGTTCTCCAGGCTCTCTTTCCTCATTGCATGTCCCAGGAACTTCAGTTGTCTCTTCCTGATGCTCAGCAGCAATTTCCTTTTTGTTGACATTCTTTCCAACACCTCATCGTTGCTTGCATGCTCAGTCCACGATATCCGTAGCATCCTTCTGTAGAACCACATTTCGGCCGCTTCCAGTTTTGTCCTCATTTTCGATGATATTGTCCAGCATTTACTGCCGTACTGAAGAACTGACATCACGTAGCAGTCTAGCACTCTTTTCTTCGTTTCTATTGAGATCTTCCTGTGTGTTAGTATTTTGCTCATCTTCTGGAACGCGTCCTTTGCCATGCCAATTCGCCTTCGGATCTCCGTGTCGCACTTTCCATCTTCTGTTAGAACACTTCCTAGGTACTTAAATTTTTGTACTTGATTAATATTAAATCTATATAGTTTTCGTTTTTTCGTTAAATGATTTCAGTCGCACCCCATTACTTCTTTGATAGACTTTAATTGGAGTAGATAGACTAAACTATCGTCCGGTTCACACTCCACCCACGTCTATTGAACAGGTGAAGAGGCTCATCCCTTGTTCCTTGTTTAGGATGTGGTTTCCGGCTTTCTCTTTTCCAGTCTTTTCACTTTTAAGTAGCCCCCTGCGCATCAGTGGCGTTACCGCCTTGCTTGGGGTGATATGATTAAAAACAAATAACGACCAGAATTCGTATTTATTATTGTTACTGCAATAATTTTATGCTTGTAAAATTCAAATATTTAAAAACGTAATAGGCGAATTTTCTTGTCGAGGGACTCGCAATTATTTCATGAGAAAATTTTCATAGGAAACTGTTTGGAATAGATTATTATTTTGTGCAGCATGCAGAGTAAAAATAGTCAATTTTGTGGATGTTTTATAAAATGTGATCTTGCGGGCTGTCTAAAAAAAACAACAAGCGTGTCTTACTTAGCGGTGTGAAAATCAAAGTAACGTTTAACTTTAATGGATTTTATCCATTATTCGATAAATATTTAATTTTTAATGGATTTTATCCTGTATTCGATAAAAACATTTAACGTTAATGGATTTTATCCAGTATTCGATAAATATTTAATTTTAATGAATTTTATTTAGTAATCTATAAACATATAACTTTAATGGATTTTATCCAGTATTCGATAAATAAAATTTAGGATCATTTTCAGTAAGGATTGAATAATTGATTCTTCTTCTTCATGTTCCGTATCCCTTCAGGATGTAGGCGTTCACGGACTTCCACAAGAGACAGAACCAAGTGGAAGTCCATGATCGCCTACCTCCTGAAGGGATACGGAACATGAATAGGAAGTATCCAGTATTCAATCCTTACTGAAAATGATACTGAATTTTATTTGTAGATTTTATCATTTTCTCATTATCGTCAAATCCTTCTAATATATTTTGTGAACAGTCTTCTGCATTACTAATTACCTCTCAAGTGTCCTTCCATACTAAGATATGACATCATAATTATTTTTTTATACAGCTCCTACAGAAGTTTTTATGCTTCCAAACAGGAATATGGATGTTTTAATGATTCCGGTTGGATTGTTGTTACGGGACAAATCACTGTATGTGGTTGGGAATCGCAGTCGGTTTATCCCAGTATTCTTTATTCGGATCAAATGAATGCCACTGAGTGGTACACAGGTAAGATTAAGGTTGCCTACATATTTACCGTTCTTAAAAGTTTACAAAATTCTTAATCTTTGATAGTCCAAGTCAATATTGAAAGCAAAAGACATGGTTTCCATTAGTTCTCAAAAATCACAAACTCTACTCCCATTAGAGGCAAATCGTCTGTGCTTATTAATGACCGAGTTGTTGTTGTAACCATAAAAGGTTATCGCATGAATAATCACCAAAACGGAGGTTGGGAATAATAGTATACCAACAAATACAAAACTCGCACGCTGCGTGAAGTAGATACACTGTTAGTGAGTATTATCCCTCTCTTCTACTCTAACACAATAGTGTTTTTTTTTTTAATCGTTTCACCCCGAGCAAGGCGGTAATGCCAGTGATATGCAGGGGGCTACATAAGTGTAAAAAGATTAATTAGAAGTGAGTGAAGAGGAAGACGAACCAGTTAGAAAGGAGCAATAGAAATATGAGAATGCAGGTGTGATGACAGTTTCAAAGGGGGAGAGAAATGAAAGGATATACGGGGTGGGGAAAGAACTAGAGTCAAGTGGTTAATAGATGAGTATTGACATCGCATTTAAATTCCTGGAGGTTGTAGCCGTCAGGAGAGCAAGAATATGGGAGCTAGTACCACAGGCGGGAAGTGCGAGAGAAGAAGCTGCAGGAGTAGAATTGTCGTCTGCATTTGGCAAAGTGTCTACGTATTTAAGAGGATAGGAATATTCCATTTCTGTATACAGATAGGTATACATCAGTAGTTATTCAACGGACAAAACAAATCTCTTTGTAATGACCGTTGCTTTAAATTTTACACTGGACGATCAAGTTCGTCCTCTCCCTGAGTTCTTCTCATGGAGTATAAGCTTTAGTGATCTAAAAATCTCGGCTTCTCGGAAGTCTTCTGACTCATAAGAATTCTTGACTACAGAGTGTCTACTAGTCCGGACGAAATTCCTTTTTCTTTTCTTAAGAACCTACACCCCAAGCGAGCTACAATCTTAGCAGAATTGTTTAATCGCCGCTAGAAGAAAATCCGTTTCTCAAGTCCGTGGAAAGTGTCAGTTATTTGTCCTGTCTTCAAGAATGCTTGTGAATGGTAATCCTCGTCGCAATATCGCCCCATTAACCTCTCGGTATAATCAGGCAACACTTAGAGTCTATTATCAACAAGACGGACACCTTACTAAAAGCATCCGTCACAACTACTGATTTCGCTCCTCTTGGACCATTGCTGATTTTCTAATTGTCATTATATATAAATCTACCATCCGCCCGTGTATTGAATATTACTGCCACATTTGGTCGGGTGCCCCTGCTATTCACCTCGGGGTTCTTGACAAAATCCAACGGAGAATCTGTAATGTGATCGATTCCGACTTGGCAGCTCAGAAACAGTCACTTTCTCACCGGCGTAATGTGGCTTCCCTATGTCTCTTCTACAAATACTTTCATGGCTTCTGCTCCGATGAACTTAGCGCATTGGTGTCTTCTCTGTATGAATTTACTCGAGCTACTAGACTAGCAAATAGGTCTCAAACTTTTACAGTAAAACCAATAAAATGTAACAACAACTTTTACTCTAGTAGTTTATTTTCTCGCACTTCCCGTCTGTGGAATTCCCTTTCGTTTACCTGCTTGCCCGACAGCTACAATCTCCAAGAATTTAAATGTAAGGTCAATAGTCATCTCCTATCTCTCTGACTCGCATCCTTTCCCTCATGCTCTTTTCTCCGTCCACTCCACACTCATCACACCAGTCTTCTCATACATCTCTTACCCACTTCTGGACACCCCATATAACCTGCCCCTATTTCTCATAACTTTCCTACTATATAACTCCCTCCAGTTGCAGTAATGCTGCCTTGCTTGTGATGAAATGATTAAAACATACAGAATTAGTGAAATAATCCATGGTAATATTGTGGTGAGCAGATAGGTAACAGTTAAGCTGTATTGTAATATACCCTTTTCTTTTCCTAATAGAGTGACAGAGCCACTTTCTCTCTCTCTCTCTCTTTCGTTTTCTCTCTCTCGTTTTTTCCCTCTCTCTTTTGTTTTCTCTCTCTCTCTCTCTCTCTTTCGTTTTCTCTCTCTCGTTTTCTCCCTCTCTCTTTTGTTTTTTTTCTCTCTCTCTCTCTCTCTTTCGTTTTCTCTCTCTCTTTTCTCTCTCTCTCTTTTGTTTTTTTCTCTCTCTCTCTCTTTTCTCTCTCTCGTTTTCTCCCTCTCTCTTTTGTTTTTTTTCTCTCTCTCTCTCTCCCTTTCGTTTTCTCTCTCTCGTTTTCTCCCTCTCTCTTTTTTGTCTCTCTCTCTCTCTCTTTCGTTTTCTCTCTCTCGTTTTCTCCCTCTCTCTTTTGTTTTTTTTTCTCTCTCTCTCTCTTTCGTTTTCTCTCTCTCTCTTTTGTTTTTTTTCTCTCTCTCTCTCTTTCGTTTTCTCTCTCTCGTTTTCTCCCTCTCTCTTTTGTTTTTTTCTCTCTCTCTCTCTCTCTTTCGTTTTCTCTCTCTCGTTTTCTCCCTCTCTCTTTTGTTTTTTTCTCTCTCTCTCTCTCTTTCGTTTTCTCTCTCTCGTTTTCTCCCTCTCTCTTTTGTTTTTTTCTCTCTCTCTCTTTCGTTTTCTCTCTCTCGTTTTCTCCCTCTCTCTTTTGTCTCTCTCTCTCTCTTTCGTTTTCTCTCTCTCGTTTTCTCCCTCTCTCTTTTGTTTTCTCTCTCTCTCTCTTTCGTTTTCTCTCTCTCGTTTTCTCCCTCTCTCTTTTGTTTTTTTTCTCTCTCTCTCTTTCGTTTTCTCTCTCTCGTTTTCTCCCTCTCTCTTTTGTTTTTTTCTCTCTCACTCTCTTTCGTCTTCTCTCTCTCGTTTTCTCTCTCTCTCTTTTCTTTTTTCTCTCTCTCTCTCTCTTTCTTTCGTTTTCTCTCTCTCGTTTTCTCCCTCTCTCTTTTGTTTTTTTTCTCTCTCTCTCTCTTTCGTTTTCTCTCTCTCGTTTTCTCCCTCTCTCTTTTTGTTTTTTTCTCTCTCTCTCTCTCTTTCGTTTTCTCTCTCTCGTTTTCTCCCTCTCTCTTTTGTTTCTTTTTCTCTCTCTTTCGTTTTCTCTCTCTCGTTTTCTCCCTCTCTCTTTTGTTTTTTCTCTCTCTCTCTCTCTCTCTCTCTTTCGTTTTCTCTCTCTCGTTTTCTCTCTCTCTTTTGCTCTCTCTCTCTCTCTTTTTCGTTTTCTCTCTCTCGTTTTCTCCCTCTCTCATTTGTTTTTTTCTCTCTCTCTCTCTCTTTCGTTTTCTCTCTCTCGTTTTCTCCCTCACTCTTTTGTTTTTTTTCTCTCTCTCTCTCTCTCTTTCGTTTTCTCTCTCTCGTTTTCTCCCTCTCTCTTTTGTTTTTTTTTCTCTCTCTCTCTCTTTCGTTCTCTCCCTTTTCCTCTTTCAATTTTTTACTTCTGGTTTAAGACAAAATAACAGACATCACCGAAATAGTAACTGTGCAAAATTTTGGTCAGCAGAGATCATGCTATGAAAAAAGAGCTGAAATGACGTGAAATCATTCAATGAATACCACATCCCGCCATAGTCAAATCGGCAATGAGTGGGCGTCAAAGAGATATATAAAGAATTAATGAACACGTGCGTCAGTTAGTGAGAGTTCCGATACCAGAAGAAGAAAACATCACTTACGCGCATGTCAAAATGAGTTTAATTCATCTCATCGAAGAGAATCTTCAAAATATGCTAAAACAAAAAAATAGATTACAACTCACGCGTTAGAATGTACAGAACATTTTATAACATAGCGCAAACCAGAAACATTTAATTCCATCTACTAAGCACACACACACACACACACACACACACACACACACACACACACACAGAAAAGAAAAACAATTATAATTTGAACACAGAAATGCATTTACAAATATACCTATCACATTAATACGATAAAGGCACTTACATTAAGACTATAATTACTTGCACCAGAGATATATATGAACTTCAAAAACACAAAAAGGACAGGAATGATTATATTCTACAAACATAAACAAACACACACACACACACACACACACACACACACACACACACACACATAAATAATATATATAAAAATATATACTTTTATCACGTCAAAAGTAAATGGGAGTCAGTCAGTCAGTTAAGTGCCATACGTGATACACGCTTGGGCGATCATGTCTCGAAACAGACATGACTGACTGGGCAGAAGATTATCCCGCAGTGGGTTGCCATTGCTTTCTGCGGTAGACTGGTTGCCGACCAAGGCTATAGAACCCAATCTGTCTTATTATTTAACCCATAACTGGCGGAATCGACTGATTAATACCTTTCCCAAGGGTATTTGCGCGTAAGTGAATGCAAGGAATTCAACTGGAATTTGAACTCGGCTCTCCGATTTCTCGTTCCGATCCGATATCCGCTGCGCCACAACGCACAAATGGTAGTATAGTTCTTAAACTCTGCTTTTTCAATCTTATTCATTATCATATTTGATACATGTTACAGTGACACTTCATAAGAAGCCGTGCATACCAAAGTGTCATCAAGATGCTTCAACTGATATCTCAAAGGCTTTTGATAAGGTGCGGCATTAGAGTTGCTACACAAACTCTCTAATTAATACCAACTCTGGACGAGTTTACGCAGTTATCTTTAGGTAGGTCAATGAAGGTTGTTGTGAATGACCATTAATCTTAAACCATGAAATGAACGCAGGCGCTTGTTAAATCACTTTCCACTGTTCTACTTGTAGTGTATAACCAAACCTAGTTAAAGGGGAGCAATTAGATCCGACCTATATTGAGGAACTAGCAAGGAGAAAAAAGACACCCAACTTCCGGCCAGCAAAAATAAAAAATAAAAAGCATAAACAAGACATTACGGGTTTCGCTAGCTCGTTAAATTCAAGGTAACAGATCGCTAGTCCAAGCCATCTGCAATCAGTGTTACACCCCAACGACAAAATACAGATATACCTCTGGTTATGTCGTTTCGATTTAAGTCGTTCTCGAATATACCTCGTTCGTTAATATATATATATAATTTTATTCGACTGACCACCGCACATATTGAAGTCGTAATATCACTAGAAAAGCGTTTAAAAAGCACAAGTTACTGTTCAATAAATAAGAATAAAAGTATGTAGCATCATATTAATAGACGTACATTTACAGTAAATGTTAATATGGGGTCAGTCAGTTAAGTGCCATACGTGATACACGCTTGGGCGATCATGTCTCGAAAGAGACATGACTGACTGGACAGAAGATTATCCCGCAGTAGGTTGCCATTGCTTTCTGCGGTAGACTGGTTGCCGACCAAGGCTATAGAACCCAATCTGTCCTGCTATTTAACCCATAACTGGAAGGAATAGACGGATTAATACCTTTCCCAAGGGTATTTGCGCGTAAGTGAATACAATGGATTCAACTGGAATTCGAACTCGGCTCCCCGGTTTCTCGTTCTGAGCCGATATCCACTGTACCACAACGCACAAATGTTAATATACTCATCATAAATTCTAGAGAAATAAATATGAAAACATCTGTAATTCTTGAAAAAAAGAAGAACACAATTCAAGAAACTCTTGAACGGTTTCTTATTAAAAAGCGTATCAAACAACAACAACCAGAATCATTTGTTGATGCTGATGTTCCACAACCATCTACGCCCGCTATGTAAATAAACATGTAAATATTGGCAAATTTTACATAAATTAGTTTATTTTCTATTATTGCAAAATTAATTTAATAATTGTATTTGTTATTTAACCTTACAAAATCAAGAGAGTAAATCACATTTATAAAATAATACACCATAAATTCTCCAAATTTTAAACGTCTGCATTTTACAAGTATGTACGTACATGTATTCGTAAATTTAGATTACTTTTTCTATATTATATTAAAAACTAAAATTTATTTGTTTGTATGCCTAAAATAAATTCTTATTGACCATATTTTATTAAAAGTGCATTTATAGATAAAATACAGAACTGGGAATATTTGTTGTTTTGCTTAGTGACAAGTAAATTCAGAAACAAGTAAATTCTACTTAAGTCGTTTTTCAACTTAAGTCGCCTCACCTGGACCTAATATGAGGTATACCTCTACGGTAAATGTTCGTTTTAACTCCTGACGGCTTTTCCCCTTCAAATTTATCCAAAATAGCATTATCTCTGTGCAAGTGTATATGCTGAACTCAAATCAACAATTAGTTATTGAAGAAACTTCTTTTTTTTATCTAAATGTCCATAAAAACCGAAATATATCTTGCAGTTTTTCTCTCCCGTAACTCTCACGATGTCATGTAATTAACTGCAGAATGACGTACTGCGTATGCAACGAATTTTGGGTGATTTTTGGTCGATTTTCTTCCTTTACTGAAACTTCCGCCGATGTACTTCCTCTCATGAAAGTAATGCGCTATTGTATTTCTACTCTTATTACTTTCATAACAGGAAGTACATCGCCGGAAGTTTCAGTAAATGAAGAAAATCGATCAAAAATCGACAGAATTTTGCTACCTACGTAGAACGTCATTCTGCAGTTAATTACATGACTTCGTGAGAGTTACGGGAGAGAAAAAGTGCGAGATATAGTTCGTTTTTTTATGGCCTTTCAAAGCAAAAAAGGTAGGTTTCTTCAATAACTAATTGTTGATTTGAGTTCAGCATATACATTTGCACAGAGGTAATGCTATTTTGAATAAATTTGAAGGGGGAAAGCCGTCGGAAGTTAAAACGAACATTTACCACCTGTACTACACAACTCTATGCATTTTATTAACGATCGGAGTAGAATCATTTTTCATATTTATTAGAAAGCATAAATGACGATGATGCTACTGTTTACGAAAGCACCCCCAAAGCATTTAAGTTAAACCAAGTCTGTTAGCTGATCTTTCATGTGATTCTAGCTCTTATAACCCAATGAAATAAAAAACTGGCTTGTAAACTTCAATGTTGAAGAGAGGATCTTTTCATCATGAGCGACCAAACTTCCAGTCTTGATAAACATTTATTCTCTTAATGAGGTTAATTTCATCAGACATTTATTGGGACTGGCGAGAAACTTCACTCCAGGTTGCAAGTGGAACTCGTCTATACGAGCCATCGCCAAACATGCTGAGAAAATGGTCGGCTCACTGTCAGTCAGTCAGTTAAGTGCCATACGTGATACACGCTTGGGCGATCATGTCTCGAAACAGACATGACTGACTGGGCAGAAGATTATCCCGCAGTAGGTTGCCATTGCTTTCTGCGGTAGACTGGTTGCCGACCAAGGCTCTAGAACCCAATCTGTCCTGTTATTTAACCCATAACTGGAAGGAAGAGACGGATTAATACCTTTCCCAAGGGTATTTGCGCGTAAGTGAATACAATGAATTCGGCTGGAATTCGAACTCGGTTCCCCGATTTCATGTTCCGAGCCGATATCCAATGCACCACAACGCACTGTACCGTTCCAAAAGGTACATTACTCTACCTGCCATGCTTTGTTTTTACAAGTGTTAGATTAAGCAATAAACTGCTGCTATATACGAGCTGAAGCATCTCAATCCTCTCTTTCCCGCCCTGTAAGGCTTTTTGGGGGATCACGTTTTCCACCCTGCAATCCTTTACTCATGAATGCTGTCGTATGCCTGTCGCTATTCTAATGCTATTTTCATAGCAGATGTTCGAACGAGCTCTATTGTTTAGTTCCACGAACTCAGACCTTTATATCAAAGATCCATCACGCCGTTTCCACAGAGCCAGCCTACCCTCACTCTTTCTGTAATTCAATTTTTAACCACTCAAGCAGTTTTAACCACTGCTTTGAGGAACACTTCTGCATAGATGGTCTAGTAAACCTCTAAATTGAGTGGCTCTTGAACCTTGTACTCACCTTCAACTTCACCTGTCCCGTAACCCGTATGTATCTTAGGGGCGCTGCAAACTAGCCTGCACAACAAGAAGTCTCCGTCTGATCCGGTAATTAGCTATTGTCCAATTATGAGTCAACCATTTAGCGGTTTATTCGACGATGTTTTCTGGCCATCTCTTTCTTTAGGGCCCTCTTCTCCTTTCTTCTTGTACCCTTCATTATAGGAAGGTCTTGAAGCGACCTCACGATCTTATTACGTGGTAATAAAACTTTAGCCTTTTCCTAATCGTGATTATCACCAAGAGTATTGTGTTAGGTGATAATCAAGAAAAACGCCTTAACATGATTATTGCTACCTTACAAAAATGTCTTATTCTTCTGTGTATTATGTGCGACGTTGGCGATTGCTACCCTCCACGAATATTGGTCCTTTGTAGCTCTTGATAAATTTTGTCCTTTTGCCATCTCTCCCAAACCCGCCTAGGCTATTCATTTACTGAAGCTCACCAGGTAGGTCATGGGTCGTTTTCTCTGTCTCTCTTGCCTTTAGTCTCTCCTATGAGTTTTAAATTTTCGAAGTCCTCTTTCCTCGTTAAGTACACTAGAAATTTCAACTGTCACTTCCTGCTATCAATGATCAAAAAGCGGTAAGCGAACTGAAAATAAAAACACCATAAAATGTTTCCTCCACTTTACCGCCATGAGTCAGTTAATTTTTTTAATTTGTATTTATTTTGATTTACGGTATGTAAACCTCAATGGGTTATTTAATGCCAACAAGATTTTAAGGATAGGTTCGTTTGAACAGAATATGTATTCTTTTAAAAAAAGTTGTAGATCAGTTTTCATTGCTGTATTTTTGTTAAAATGGTTTTGGCGCGAATGTAATGTATTGCTGCTTATTAAAAAAATGGATTGTTTTTTTGACAGTTTCGGGTGGGGTAACTATTTGTCAATAGCTGGGACCCTAACAGGTGCTGCCACCCCAAGCTAAATTGGATTTAGGAACAACGGCAATTAGGAAGTTCCACGCTTCTAGATATCTATCGATTATAGGTCTTGCTGCCGGTTGTAATTTATCGTCATGCTCAGGACGATACAGTGACTCTTGCTTTGTAAGTATTACTACTAGTGCACTTAAACACTGAAGATAAAATAAATTATTTTTATATTTATGAGATTTTTAAGCATAGTTACAGATTGAAAAACAGAAGGTTGCGGAATGGCAGTAATAGTAGATTAAGACAGCTTTACTGAAAGAATATACTTATTAATAAATATGTCTGTTTGTTTAACGGCATATCAACTCGTTATGGGTCATTTAGTCCCAATATTTAATCCTCTTCGGAACATAATTTCTTTACAAAAATGTATTGCTGGTGTGTTTTTTTTTTTTCAACAATGTGGTAATGCGGATGTGTGTTGTGGTGCAGTGCATATCGGCTGGGAACGAGAAATCGGAGAACCGAGTTCGAATTCCTGTTGAATTCGTTGCATTCACTTACGCGCAAATACCCTTGGAAAAGATATTAATCTGTCGCTTCTCCCTCCAGCTATGGGTTAAACAGCAAGACAGATTGGGCTTCATAGTCTTGGTTGGCAACCAAACTACCGCAGAAAGGAACGGCAACCTAGTGCAGGAACATCTTCTACTTAGTGAGTCATGTCTCTTTCGAGACATGATTGTCCAAGCGTGTACAACGCATAGCACTTAACTAACAGATTGCTGGTAAAAAATTTTACTATGAAAATACATTGCTGATATTTTTACTGTAAAATATATTTTTATACTTTCATAGTATTAACTGTTTGCCATAGCTGGAACACTAACCGGTACTACCACCACAGGCCAGGGTGGGTATCTGGGAAGAGAAGCAAGTTTATTGTTATAAAAACTGTATTTTTCAAAGTGTGGTGTACCTTCAGGACGTTGGCGATCTGTCATGATCTTTGAATTTAATTTTCTCGAGCGCATTAGTAATTTTTTTTTACAAAAATGTATTACTGGTAATACTTTTGTCAACAATGTATTCTTGGAAATTTTTTACTATGAAAATGCATTGCTCTTATTTTGACTATATGTATTTTTATACATTCATAGTGTTTGAACGGTTTCGGGGTTAGCTATTTGCCCATAGCAGGGACCCTAAAAGGTACTACCGTCCCGGGTCAAGGTTGATCTGGGAACCGCAGCAATTAAGAGGTGGTTCTATGCTTCTTACAACACCCAATCTCCAAATCAGATGCCATGCTGCCGGATACCCAGGACGATATTATTATGTATAATGTCAATAGCGACTGTGTTATAAAGAAAGATAATGTAGCAAATAGAATGCGAATAACTGTTATATATATATATATATATATATATATATAAACTAATTATAAAAAAGATAATTTCAGTATTCAGAAATTAATGCATGCATTGGTAGAACGGCATTATATGTGCAAGTATTTGAGCTGTTTAGTATTTAAGAGAGATTTCTTTGTGTTAAAGGCATGTACTATTCTATCACCTTCCGGTTAAGTCAGAATTGTGAAGACAGTATTTCTTTAATATTCGGTTGGGTTAGCTCGGACATTCATAAGACTATCATGTCAACCATCACATCTCTGCATCAATGTCGCAGAGTCATTGGGGTGGTACCCCGTGTCATAACAGAGTTGGTCAATATAGGTAGCTGCTGGGCAACAAACCCATCTTGCCCCACGGCTAGGTGTCCAGAGCAATAGATCACTCGCAAGTTCCTGTTTTACTCGCCAGCAGCGTCATGCAAAGCGCGCCCCGCGTTCGCATGTTATTGTAAAAATATCAGGGATGTGTCGGTAGAGCTGTGATATAGTTATATGTTGTCTTCAAGAGATATCAATCACTAGCAGTATAACCCGGCGTTGCTCGGGTGTAATGAAAGCTTTAAAACTAATCCATGGTCCTGGAGCTCAGACTCTTTGGACGTTGGCACGAAAGACGAAAAAGCAATAGTTGTTTCCAGTTAAAGCGAAACTGTTGACTGAAAGAAAAATGAATGGATGTAAGTCAAATTTTGATTTCCTGGTATCAATATCAAATAAGTTTTTTTCGTCGTAAACTGAATTTTGAAGGTTAAATAAGTCATATGAGTAAATGGTATCATGGCTGAGACTAAGAACTACAATTATACCTACTTAGAGCCAAACCCGAAGCAAAAACTAAAATAAAAAGGCTGAAAAAATACAGACATACAGGTAGATAAACAGACACACACACAAACACCTTGCCTTTTATATATATATATATATATATATATATATATATATATATATATATATATTCTCGCTTTTCAGCACTATTGTAAAAAGTGGAACCTTGAAACTTCTGAATATCGTTTCTTATGTCTTTGTCTATGAGTGTATCAAATTTCAGTAAAATCGGACCAATCCTTCTATAACCCGATTTTTTCGATTATCGATTTTCGATATTTATCGAGGATACCTCGACACAAAACCTAGCTAAGAACACTCGCAGACGCTTATGGTACAACTGTGTAAATTTTCAAGAAAATCGGTTCAGCCGTTTCGGAGTCTATAGGTAACGGACACACACACACACACACACACAGAGACAAAGTTCCATTTATAAATAAGTTTAGATATCTTTCAGGATTCATTAAAACCGCCTTTAGAGATGCTGGAAAGAATCTCCGCTTGAGGTTGTTTGATAAATCAGATGTTCTGATTACATCCATTCTATTCAAGGCGCCCCAGCCTTTAATTATGCAAATTTTCACGTCCTTTGCAGTAGAATTTATTTCGCTATTGAGGTATGTAAAATAATCGATGCATGTCAGTAAAGGCATATGAAATACACCAGAGAATGATATAAAAGTATTGTAATAATATCAATTATGTATAAACGCGAGGTTGTAAAAATACCAGGTTGGGAAACTGGCGTGGGATATCCTTCTTTCAATGAGGGTGAATGGGTCTCTCTTAAGCCGTGGTAGATAACCCATCTAGTGATGGTGTCACGATAAAAACACCCTTGGCAGCTCTAGCGAAGCATCAAGTATTCAGCTACTGACAAGATCTTGAATCTCGGCTGAGGCCGCAGAATGATGATGTCGATGTATAATACAAATATTTATCTATTTTACTGCTTTTCTTTCTTTGTTAAATCTATTCTGTCATTGATTTTTTATCCTCTTTTCAGGATATGGCGTTGCTGATTACTTGGCTGTTTACATCCAATTTTAACTCTCGAAAGTTCGGTCAAGTTGCGCTATGAAAGACCGGTGTCTCCTCTTTCTTTCGCATGATATTATATATCTCATTTTAGATTTACATATACTCGTTTATTTTGGAACAAATTTAATTAATACAACCTCGTTTTCTTTTTGCACCTATGTTTTAATTATCAAGCTATACTTGCAAATAATTTACAAAATCGTAATATGTAAGTTCTTTTCTTAGCTTTTGACCACATTTTTTTAAGTTTCTGTATCGTGGCCAGAAATATATTCAATAGATTTCCAACTGGAATATCTAATGTCGTTTGTTCATATGTTTATACTGTTTTTATTCAGTGTTATTTATAAAGATGTTTTTCTTTCTCAACACGTATTCAACCAAATATGTACAAGCATTCTTTCTCTTAAATTCTTTACTTTTCTTAGACTTATTTTTATTTTTAACACACATATAAATCATCTTTACACAATTATATCATTTGGAATCTTTTATTGATAGAAAGGACAAGAAATAGGACATCTCCGGCAAGAAATGCGACAAGATCGAAATAGCACAATTATCAATCTTTACACAATTATACCATACAGAATCTTTTATTGATAAAAAGGACAAGAAATAGGACATGCCCGTCTAAGAACATTGATCATAGCGGCAAGAAATGCGACAGGATTGAAATAGCACAATTAATCATCTTTATAAAATTATTTGATATAGAATCATTTATTGATAGAAAGGACAAGAAATAGGACATCATCGGTTAAAAACATTGATCATTTAAAAGAAATGCGACAGGATCAAAATAGCACACCATTCGTTGCAGGAATGTCGAGTGTAAAGCATATTGAACTTCAGCATTCGCTAAGCTTATCTTGGAGTTGAAACGATTAAAAGAAATCACGAACTGAGATACTGAACTACCAGACAATATCAGGTATTGACAAGGGGGTAATGATAAGTTCAAACACCGACCAATTTCCTAAAACCTGACTAAATGATCAAGCATCAGAATTTTAGCGTGAATCTTTTCTATGTTGGGTGCATCAGGGTCAAATCAGAGTGGCACCCCTCTTACCGTTTGCCTAGTCTGGGACCCCTCTTACCGTTTACCGTTTGCCTAGACTGGGACCCCTCTTACCGTTTGCCTAGTCTGGGACCCCTCTTACCGTTTACCGTTTGCCTAGACTGGGACCCCTCTTACCGTTTGCCTAGTCTGGGACCCCTCTTACCGTTTGCCTAGTCTGGGACCCCTCTTACCGTTTACCGTTTGCCTAGACTGGGACCCCTCTTACCGTTTGCCTAGTCTGGGACCCCTCTTACCGTTTACCGTTTGCCTAGACTGGGACCCCTCTTACCGTTTGCCTAGTCTGGGACCCCTCTTACCGTTTACCGTTTGCCTAGACTGGGACCACTCTTACCGTTTGCCTAGTCTGGGACCCCTCTTACCGTTTACCGTTTGCCTAGACTGGGACCCCTCTTGACCGTTTACCGTTTGCCTAGACTGGGACCCCTCTTACCGTTTACCGTTTGCCTAGACTGGGACCCCTCTTACCGTTTACCGTTTGCCTAGACTGGGACCCCTCTTACCGTTTACCGTTTGCCTAGACTGGGACCCCTCTTACCGTTTACCGTTTGCCTAGTCTGGGACCCCTCTTACCGTTTACCGTTTGCCTAGTCTGGGACCCCTCTTACCGTTTACCGTTTGCCTAGTCTGGGACCCCTCTTACCGTTTACCGTTTGCCTAGTCTGGGACCCCTCTTACCGTTTACCGTTTGCCTAGACTGGGACCCCTCTTACAGTTTACCGTTTGCCTAGACTGGGACCCCTCTTACCGTTTACCGTTTGCCTAGACTGGGACCCCTCTTACCGTTTACCGTTTACCTAGTCAATAGCTTGATGATGAACTGTTTGGGAAGAAGAGTTACTGTAACCAACTTTTTACGATCATTCAATATTTGTCTATATTTCTGAGATTAGGCAGTATTTACACTATTTACATTATTCGGACTATTGTCCTCATCTTGGTTGCCAATTTTACGACGTTTCGGCCGTTGTACGCTCTGGATTTCTTCAGGTGCTAGGAATTTCGAAACGAATCGTTTATTACAATCACTGGGGTATATCATTATTATTCCTTAAGGACACATGACTCAATGAATATAGACGTTGGTTAGTTCCTGTGACTTAGCGCAAAGAATTCTGATTTCAATACCAGGCTACAGCAGTGGTGAACAAGTAACTTACAGGGTTAGAGGGAGATAACTCATAACTACCAAAAGAGACTCTACGCAAGGAATGAGAACGATATACCCCAATGATTGTAATAAAAGGCTCAGTTCGAAATTTCTAGCACCTGAAGAAGGCCGGGGCGTACAACAGCCAAAACGTCGTACAAATGACAATAAAGATGAAGACAATAGTCCGAACAATGTAAATAGTGTTTCCACGATCGGTTTTAATAAAAATACAAACTGATGATAAATGGTGAAAAACGAATCAATCATTTCAGCACCCAGCATAGCTAATTTATAGTAAAGAATGTTGAAAAGTCGTACCACTTCCCGCACCCAGATTTCTTAGAGAGGTTAGCTCACACGTAGAGAAATATTATTCAAACGAGTAAGCATGCATTACTATGAAAATCTTCATCCCGTTACTTCGAAGTTGCCACGTCTCTCCCTCACGTATTATAAAAGAAATAAGAATGTATGTGCAGTCAGTCAGTTAAGTGCCATACCTTGGGCGATCATGTCTTGAAAGAGATATGACTGACTAGGCAAAAGATTATCCCGCTGTAAGTTGCCATTACTTTCTGCGGTAGAGTGGTTGCCAGTCAAAGCTATAGAACCCAATCTGTCCTGTTATAACCCATAGCTGGAGGGAGAAGCGACGAATTAATATCTTTCCCAAGGGTATTTGTGCGTAAGTGAATGCAAGGAATTCAACTGGAATTCGAACTCGACTCCCCGATTTCTCGTTCCAAGCTGATATCCACTGCACCACAACGCACGTCCATGTATGTGCAATATATCCATAATGGATGTTAGCGGCTTTTAGTTTAGAATCGTCATCATCCGGCATTGGGATTACAGAATATATAAGCTGGTTCAGAACTGCAAATTACCGGCAAAAAAGTTGTGGGGGTGAATTCCAACACTAATGGATTGACTTTTGGATATAAAACCAAAACGGCACGACATCAGTAAAATCTTGAAAATGTGGCACTTTTTTCTCACCTAGATTCCTTATAGGAGCTAGCCCGCACGTGACGGAACGCTAAGTCAACGAGTGGGTATGCATTCCGCTGAATATCGTCCTCTCCACTACATCACGATCGATATTTCGTTGTCACGGCCTATGAAGTGGAGTTGGGATCTGAGGGACCGAACGCAACAGTGTGGAGCAACCAGTGAGGATCAAACTCACTAATCAGTTGCAATTTTTCTAGCATGACAAGTTTTCTAACCATTATATCACCTATGGAAAAAAAGGAAACGATATGACGATGTAAGGGAGGTAATCGCAATTCTTCAAAGACTAAGGGAGGTAATCATTTTCTGATTTTGTTAGATCAAAATGAGAATGGACCTATTTAGATCTTCTGGTATACCATTCGTTGTAAACGTCATTTATATGTCAATTAAAATGTTCGTAATATTGTTAATGTTAAAATCATATAAAGCCTCTAGCATCTCCATCACGATTTCATCTGGTCCTGCTACTTTTTGTTTAGTGCTGTTTATATTAAGAGGAAAGATCAACGTAATTTTTAATTAACATTTAAAGATTTTAATCTATTCTAATTTGTTCGAAATTTTGGCAGAAAATCTTTTTTTGAATTGAGTTAGCGGGTAACCAAAACCTTACGACTATTTACAATGGAAAACGTAATGATGACATCACCCACTTTTTTCCGGTGACAAATACATTAATTTGGAAATTCTCGCAAAAATCAAATCATTGTCGGATTTTAATAAAACTTTCAGTACTCATTCACAAATGAATAAAATTATTTTTGAAATTATTACTTTTTAAAAATCTTGATAAAAATAATTTATTTTTTACCTTTGTTATTATGTTGCGGTCTATGGTTTTATTAGTTCAACGCAATACTCATTGGGGAATATGTCATCCCTTTTTTTTTTAATTTGACCTCTGTATTCGAAAATCTGCTCCTATAACTAGAATAAAAAAAATGCAATAAAACTCTGATATCATTCAATTTGATAAGCATATAATTCTTTGAATAAATAATAAAAATTAAGGACATTATAGTCTGATGAAAAAATAATTTTTTCGATTACTAATGAAATTTAAAAAAGATTGTTTTCATTTTTTTTAAAATTATAATTTATAAAGTTTCAAAAATATTTTTTAAATATTTGAAAGATTTGTTGCGGTTAGATTTTTTAGTTAATAATTGAAGATTATATTGCCTATCAAAAATTAAAAAGTTTAATACAAGTTGTTTGGCCTTCATATTTTTAAAATAATTTAATTAAGTTTTTTGGTTATTTGAAAAAAATTTTATTGTAATTTCCATGCGGAATTTAGAAGGTGAGAGTTACCTTCCCTTACTCTACAAAACTTGTATAATTTTGTCACTTTTAAATTATCTTTAATCACGCACACGTCAACATGTTTTGATAGACAGTGGACAGGCCAAAAAATCAGTCTGTGATTAAGAAGGTGAGAGTTACCTTCCCTTACACTACAAAACTTGTATAATTTTGTCACTTTTGAACGTTATACACTTTTAACTTATCTTTAATCACGCACACGTCAACATGTTTTGATAGACAGTGGACAGGCCAAAAATCAGTCTGTGATTAAGAAATAGTTTTACTTTAAATTTCACGCTATAAATAAGTAATACTTGTGTAAGTCAGATTAATTTAACATGAAATTTGCTAACTTTTCAAAAATAATGTCACAGATGATATTTTATTTTTCAAGATTTTTAAAACCGAGAATTAACTTTTGTTTACAAATGTGTCGATCGCTCAAAAATGGCGGCAAAATTAAAAAATTAAAAAAAAATCTCAAACTTTTATATTCCAGTCAATATAATTTCTGTTTGAAATAACCAGAGTAGTTTGCTTACTGGAAATAGTAAGTTTTAGCATATCATTTAGCTTTCAATTAAAACTAAAATAATATTTTCAAAAAATTTTTTTCATTTTTAAAAATTCAGTTTAAAAGTTAGATATCGAAAATGAGGTGAGGTACCTGATATTGGGTTGTCCGGAAAATTCATGCCGAATTTTAGTCGTTCCAGTTTATCGACAGATATAATATGCTTATGTTTCTTAAAAGTTTAAAATTACTTAATTTGTGTCATGTCTACGAAACTGGAAGATTATAAGGTGCATTTTAGGCACTTGATGCTATTTTATTATCGTTAAGGCAAAAATCCTTCGCATGTAACAAAAAGGTATAAGTTCTGCATGGGCAAGTTGCTTTAGCCGACAGAAATGTACAATAATGGTTTGCTAAGTTTAGAGTTGTTGATTGTAGCTTTATTGATAAAAAAAAAAGTCCCAGGTAAAAATCCCAATGCAGCTGACGACCAAATCAATAGAATAATTGAGAATAAACCGCATAACACATTTGGCAGAAACAGTAAATTTATCAAAATCCCCCCCCTCCATGGGTATTCAAATCGTAACAATATTTGCGTTCCACATGATCTAAGTGAAAAGAATATTTTGGATCGCATTCCTATCTGTGGTTTGCTTGATGTATTAAAGGCAGCAATTCAAGAGAAATGTCCAGAATTGGTGAACAGGAAAGGCGTTGTTTTCCATCAGGATAATTCCAGACCGCATGTTTTTTTGGCGACCCAACAAAAATAATTAGCTGGGATGTGTTACCTCCACCCGCCATATTCATCTGACAATGCTCCTTAGGATTTATATTTATTCAGGTCCTTGCAAAATAAATTCAATGGTAAAAGTTTGAATTCTTTAGATGACATTAAAAAAAAACCCTCTTTGCCGTTAAAACACCGAAATTCTGGGACGACGGAATCTTTTAGTTGAAGAAAAAATGAAGAAAGGTTGTACAACGAAATGATTCCTATTTTGTTAAATAAATATTTAATGGCATAATTTTGTTTTGTGTTTTAATTTCTCTTGAAAATCGGCATCAGCTTACCGGACAATCCAGTACATTAAACGGAACAAGTGAACAATAACGAAGTTTTAGAAAAAATGAGAAAGGACAATTAAACTTAAAATTAGAGAAAGTTGAAAGTACTAAGATACACAATGAGTAAAGGGAGATTGTAAAATTTAACACTCACAGGAAATACTAAAGGCAAGAGGAACTAATGAAAGTAGTGAATAAGCTACCTAACGAGATCGGGCAAATGGTTGTCAGAACAGGTTTAGGTGAACCCGAGATTCTCAGGTCCACAATTTTCCCTTTACTTTCTTAATCCCGATATTATCTTGATGTTAGTATCAAGTTTTCCATGTCCTCCTTCCTTAGTCAGTCACTCAATTAAGTGCCATAAGTGATACACACTTGGGTGATCATGTTTCGAAAGAGAAATGACTGACTGGGTAAAAGATTACCCCGCATTACTTTCTGCAGTAGACTGGTTGCCAGCCAAGGCTATAGAACCCAATCTGTTCTGTTATTTAACCCATAACTGAAGGATTATCGACGGATTAATACCATTCCTAAGTGAATGCGAGGAATTCAACTGAAAATCGACCTCGGCTCCCCGGCATGCTTCCAAGAAATTTCAACTATTTCTTTCTGATTCTGAATATAAGTATTCTGTTTTTTGATATTTTTAAGTGTCCCTCGCCGCTGACTCTCTACGTATATCAATATTCTCTGTATATTTCTCTAGAACAACACCTCTTTTGCCTCCAGTAGCCTTTTCATCTGTTGTAATATTATCTAGAATTCACTGCCATACAAGTGGATTGATATCAAGAGGATGGATATCACACTTTACTTTATTTCTAACGAAATTTTCCTGTTCCCATTAAAAAACTTTTGGAATGCATTTTTCGGTAATTCGATAGCGGATTTTGGTGTCCCCAAAAGATCACACACCCCTCCCTGGTATTTTGAACAAAAGAAGAAGTGTATCCCTTGTTTCCTGTTTAGGATTGGGTTTCCGATTCCTTCAGAAGTTTTTACTTTCTCTTTCAGTCCCAGTTACTCTTTGTATCTTAGTGACATTATCGCTTTGCTTGGGTGAATTAAAACCAATAATGAGTATCAGTAGTTTCTGTTGATCTATCTCACCTCTTTATTACACTAGGTTCGCCTATCGTCCGGTTTGTACTTCTCCCCTGTCTTTTGAACAGGAGCAGAAATTTATCCCTTGTTTCCTGTTTAGGATTGGGTTTCCGGTTCTTTCAAAACACTTTACTTTCTCTTTCATTATCAGTTACCTTTGTGTATTAGTAACATTATCGCCTTGCTTGGGTGAATTAAAACCAATAATGAGTATAAGTAGTTTCTGTTGATCTATCTCACCTCCTTATTACACTAGGTTCGCCTTTCGCCCTCCCCGTTTTCTTTCCCCTGATAATTTGTTCTAGGGGAAAGTCAGGTAATCACCAATATCTATATTCACTGGGCCACGCGTCCTTAAGGACAACAACAAGTTAATTTCTGGGACTTATAAACCTAATGTACGTGGATATAGGCGTTTGTTAACTACAGTGACTTGACTCAAAGACTTCTGAGTTCAATACCAGGCTACAGCAGTTATGAACAAGTAACTTAAAGAGACGGGTTACAGGGAGATAACTCATGACTACTAAAAGATACATCTCACAAGGAATGAGAAGGATTGTCGGAAATTTACAGATGTAACGGGTCTCCTGATTGGCCGAAGTTGAATTTTGTTTTCGTTTTCAGCAGGCAAACCTCGTTTCGAATCCAATATGTCAGCCCGCTGTTGTCGAGCACGTTTTTTTAGACAAGGGCAATACGTTTCACTTTGAAAGTATTTACCTTTCTTCGTTTGGCAACAAGTAATATTTTCTAGCACGAACAGTATCGGACGTATTTGTGCCGCTCCGGATTTTTGTTGCAGCTGGGCCTAAATTGGCGCCCACTTGTCTCGCTATATCGAGACCATCTTACCAATTCTTTGTAATCTTTTAGGCTAATGCCACAACTTTGTAACAGAGAAAATCTCTTGTTACCCTTCTTACCTTAAAAAGGATACCCTATGGGCAAAGCCTTGCCTTCCTAGAGAAAAATTCTCTAAGCACTATCATCTTATACCAAGATAAGAAACTGTGAAAGAAGCTGACCCAGAAGAAAGTTCCTGTACGTCGCGGATCGCAGTTCCTTGTGTCTTTTTCATCCCACTCCTAGACGGAGGATACTATACCAAGCTAAGCAGAGAAAAGAGACTATACCAAGCTACACAGTAGCAGCAAAATTCAGCATATTTTTGCAAGACAAATAAATTGTTTTTTCTATACCAGGTATGTCTTGTTATGTTTGATAATTTCCTTTCACTGCTTAAGCGCTAAGCTATGTGAATATATTTCTCACAGGATATACCCCAGTGATCGTAATAAAGGTTTCGGGTTGAAATTTCTAGCACCTAAAGAAGGCCGGAGCGTACAACGGCCGAAACGTCGTACAAATAGTAACCAAGATGAGGACAATAGTTCGAATAATGTAAATAGTATAAAGAAATGGTTTTTGAATAAAAAATGTAAAACTTTATGCCATTTTCGAGTGTGAAATAATTTAATTTTTTTTTTCCTTTTACCAACTGTTAGATCATTTTTTGCTATGGATATAAAAAGAAGGTATAAATCTGATGTCTCGTTTTGACTAACTATTATTCAGTGTCAGAAAAATCTTATGAAGTAATTTTATATCCCCCGTTTAGTCAGTATATGTCTTGAAAGTACTTTTATCCGATTCAACAGTACGGATGTTATTTTTTTCTGCGTCTGTTTTCTAGCATATATTTACAGATAACAACGGACTTCCTTTAAAAAAAAGCAAAAAAAAAAAAAAAATTGAAAGATAACAGCCTAAAGTTAATCCGAATTAAAAAAAAAAATTCGTATTTATGCTTTATGCGTTTTATGTGATTATTCCACTTCTTCTTCTATATGCCCTGTCCCTTCAGGACGTAGGCGATCATGGCTCTCCACGTTTCCCTATCCCTGGTGGTTCTGAGCACGTCTTCTGTTACACCATGCAACCTTCGTTCCATCATACACCTGATTAGGTCCTTCAAATATGTTATCCGTTGCTTTCCCCTGACTCTTTTCTCCTCTATATGCCTTGTTACTATCAGGTTCTCCAAGCCCTCTTTCCTCATTGCATGTCCCAGGAACTTCAGCTGTCTTTTCCTGATGCTCAGTATTAATTTCCTTTTTGTTTCCATCATTTCTAAGACTTCATCATTGCTCACATGCTCGATCCATGATATTCGCAGAATCCTTCTGTAGAACCACATTTCAGTTGCTTCAAGTTTTTCCTCCATCTTCGATGATATTGTCCAGCATTCACTGCCATATTGAAGGACGGACAGCACGTAGCAATCCAGTACTCTCTTCCTTGTTTCTAGCGGAATTGTTCTGTTTCTTATCCCACTAGACATCTTAAATGTTTTAAGTTTACATTTATATTTGTCAGTGTCCATTGTTGTTGACCTTTGTCTGCTTCGTAAATGAAAGGTGTCATGTAAGCTATCATTTAAATATTACATCACATGCGCTGGGTTTTCTCTGTAGACCAGCGCTAAACAATCTTCTATCTAAGCTACGTATTTAGCTCGTATTTAGTTTGCGATTTCCAATCGTCCAAACTGCATAAAAAAGTTAACACAAGCCAGTTCATTTCTGGTGTGTCCTGGTTATATCCCACTCACCTAAGCCAAATAGAAATTTTCAGTGGTCTAGATTGTTCGGCTAATTCTTCAAACAGTTCCACGTTAACAATATAAATAATAATAATATATAGCTGGCGGCTCGTATCCGAAGAGGCCTGTCTACAAGGGCAGCTAGCTGATCTATATTGCAGACACTGGCTCAAGCACAGAGCCCATCTACGGTTTATACTGAAACTATGCCGAGGGGATCTTAGTTACAGTTTCTGGGTGAGAGCGCGTATTCCAGCGTGAACAAGGCCATGATGACGTGTGACTTCGAGCTAATACAGCCATCGACGGCTTCTCTAAGAATGCCATCTACCCAGTTTCACTCATAAGGCTTGAGTCAACCCGTGGTATGGCTTTCATGTACTTTCCAAAGGTGCCGCAGTCTGGGGTTGCCTCCGCCAGACCGATATCATCAAGAAGCCACCTTCCCGACAAATCAACGATGGTGAGATTCGAACCCGGGCTTCATGGTCAGAAAGCGAACGTTCTAACGACTCGACCACGCGTCCATATAATAATAATAATAATAATAATAATAATAATAATAATAATAATCAGAAGGAGAAAACTTGCCTATTAATTGATATGGCTTGTCCAGCGGATTGTAACATAGCAACCAAGGAATTCGAAAAACTGCCAAAATATAAAGACCTGGAAATTGAAATAAAAAAATGTGGAAATTGAAAACAAGAATAGTACCTGTGATAGTAGGTGCACTTGGAATGATAAAAAATGGAACAAAACAATACATTGAAAGAATCCCTGGAAACCCCAGCTTGAGAGATAAACAAAACATTGTCTTATTAAGTACAGCCCACACACTAAGGAAAACTTTGTCTATGTAAGGTTAGGGATGTTAGGGCAGATTGAAAAACGATGAAATGGAGCCATAGCAACACACCATGACCTGCCTTAGGTCTTCCTGCAGACTTGGTAGGTTGTGCGACCATAGCAGAAATCGAAATATGATGAAAAATGACGTAATAATAATACTAATTGAAGCAAATAAGCCGGACAGTGTTGTTAAAGGCCAGAGAAAAAACGTGTCTATTAATCGATATGGCTTGTCCAGCGGATTGTAACATAGCAACCAAGAAGTTCGAGGGGCTATCAAAATGTAAAGGCCTGGAAGTTGAAATGGAGAGGGTGTGGAGGTTGAGGGCAGGAATCGTGCTAGTGATGGTGGGTGCACTTGAAATGATAGGAGATGGAGCAGGGCAGCGCATTGAGGGAATCACTGGAAACCCCAGCTTGGGAGATGTGCAGAGGATTGTCTTGTTAGGTGCTGCTCACACGCTGGGAAGAACTTTGTCTGTGTGACACTTGGGATGTTGGAGGAGATAGAAAAAACATGAAATGGAGCCATAACAACACAACACGTCTATGTAACGCTAGGGATGTTAGGGAGATATGAAAAAACATAAAATAGAGCCATAACAACACACCACGTTCTGTTTTAGGTCTTCCTGCAGACTTGGTAGGTAGTGCGACCATAGCAGAAATCAAATTATAATGAAAAATAGCATAATAATAAAAATAATTAAAAGAAAAAAATAATCACAGTTGAAATATTATATATATTGTTACGCAGAATTTATTTAAAAAGATAAACTGAATCACTTATAATGAAAAAGTGCCAACAGCGATACATTGAGAACTGTTCAAGCAACTTGGAATTGACTATATCCATGGTAAACAAGATGTTACATAAGAAAAAGAAAAAATAACAGCGTAAACTGTAAGAAGCAAATGAGAAATTTTGTGTGGACTTTGTGGAGAAGGTTGTGGAGATTTTAATGCCCCTTTCATTCACTCTCCAATATAACAAAGAATTTTATTTTCCATTCTTTAATGAAATTTTATATCGTTTTCATTTCCTCAGAGGTTGTTTTCAGAAGTTTTTCAGAAAATCGTTAAAATATTTCTGACAGGGAAAGCCGAAAAAGGCAAATTACAATAATATTATATTATTACAAATTATAATTTATTATAATTCTTATCCTTTCAATGATATACGATCTTTCATTGATTAACTTCTCTCAATATTGTCTGAATTAAACGATACAGAGACCTTGCGGTCTTTATCCAGTGCTTAATACGAGAAAACTAAAATAAAATAAAAATCAATTGTCTAAATTGGTTGTAAAATATTAATTATATTAATTATATTCAACATATTATATTAAATACAAACCACCGAATGAGTTGTGCAGATGGCTGCGCAAAGGATATATAAAAAGAAAAACAGCGTCTTATCACATGGAATATACTTGCAAGATTGTTTACGTGCCTGTATCGGCAAACCACAGGTTGAGGAAAAAGAAAAAAGTATAATTCTTTATCTTTAAACTTTAGAGAGTTTAACACGTGATAAAATTTAATAATATCAAGGAAATTGCGGAAAGTCATGATCGCCGATGTCCTCTGTACATTACCTTGTTAAAACTAAATTTGGGTAGCAAAAGATAAAGACAATTTCGGTAATACATGGGGTGACCACGGAAAAAACATCAGAACAGATATTTATTTGTTTAGTACTGGATTGCTATGTGATGTCAGTTCTTTGATATGACAGTGAATGCTGGATAATATAATCGAAGATGAAGGAAAAACTTGAAGCAACTGAAATTTGTTTCTACAGAAGGATGCTGTGAATATCTTGGATCGAGCATGTTAGCAATGATGAGGTCCTAAAAATAATGGCAACACAAAAGGAAATTAATACTGAGCATCAGGAAGAGACAGGTAAGGTTCCTGGGACACGCAATGAGGAAGGAGGGCCTGGAGAACCTGATACTAACAGGCCACATAGAGGGAAAAAGAGACAGGGGAAAGCAACGGATAACATATTTGAAGGACCTAATCAGGTGGATGACAGAACGAGGATTGCACGGTGTATCAGGAGAAGGCGTGCTCAGAGCCACCAGGGATAGGGAAACGTGGAAAGCCATGATCGCCTACGTCCTGAAAAGACAGGGCACATAGAATAATAATAATAATAATAATAATAATAATAATAATAATAATAATAATAATAATGAGAAGAAGAAGAAGAAGAAGAAGAAGAAATGGAAACACAAACAATTTGCTAGTGGGACCATAAATGGGCCATCAGAATTAAAAACACAGTTTTGTATTTAGTTGGCAAACGAACCTTTAATAGAGTATTTCAAATACATACCAAGGAGGCATTCCAAAAGCTGTGTAGAGTATTGAGAGACACAAAAATTCGATATTCTCTTTTCACAGTTATGCATTATTGTCAGTAGGAGATTTCTTAAATTACTTCCCAAGACAATTCATTAGTAGAATCAGAATCCCTGATATACTAATTTATAATCCTTGAAAGTTTTTCAATGAATATGTTTACGTTTTTATAATATATATATATATATATATATATATATATATATATATATATAATGGCACTAGGATGTTATGAATGTAGATTTAAAATCTTATGGATATAGATTTAACATATGAAGAAAGGTAAGAGAAACAGGAACAAGCGTTGATATTTCGGTTTGGTTAAAGGGATATGTAAATAGCCAAGGAATCAGCAACAGCATATTCTGAAAAAGAAAATGAGAACGTCATAAAGAAATAACAATAAAAGATATATAAAAAATAAAAAAATGCCAGAACGAATAAATAATTTAAACATGATTTTGATTTTTTTAAAACTGACATGATTACAGTAATTCTCTATCCTTATTCATAATTCTATGGCGTCATTCTCCAGCCTTCACAACTTTAACTCACAACCGGAAGTCGATGGAGCCTACAAGTTATTAACACACACACACAACAAAAGAAAAACAGAAAAGAACAGAAAAAAAAAACGAAAGAAATGACTGAAAAAATATTTAGATTTGACAAAACTGAAATTATTAGTGTAATTCTTTCTCATTATCCATAATTCTTTGGTGTCATTCTTCAGTCTTCACAATTCTGATTTACAACTGGATATCGATAGAGCCTATTAACACAAAAACAACAAATAAATAATTGAAACATATTTGGAGTCAGAACTGGAAGTCGATGGAACAATATAATTTGTAGCGAGTACAAAATAATTTTTTCTCCACTGTAAATTCGCGAGCCAGTGTGAAAATCCATTTTTTGACTAATAGGAAAAAATGATTGCCTCCGTGCCGAGAAAAAGATCAAGGCAAATTTCGCGATAAGTGTGAAAATATTTATAAACCAATGAAAGGAGAGCGATTTGCAGAAAACAACAAATTGAACTTTCAATGACCCGTGTCATGTTTCTTCCCTTCCAAAAATGTGTTTGCGTTAGGAGCCGAATACGTGATCTGAGTTGGCTATTTGTACACGTTTCCCGGCTGACACAAGTAGAGGACAAGAAGCATGAAACAGTCCATGCTGAACACAATGTAGCAAAAAATTAATCAGACAGCCCCGGTGACCTACATTCACGTCCTCTCACTTTCTTAGTCGTGCTGTTTTCTTTATCTCTCCTTCTCCTTTTTCACTTACCCGCCGTCCGCAACAGAAAGAGAGGAACAAGACATTACCACTACTTTGTTGATACACTTAGCAAAAACATGGACTTAATCTTTTTCTGTACGAATCAAATTTCACATTTGGCTAAAATGAACGAACTCTTAATTCTTTAAACTTCTAACTACATTTTCTCTCAGAACATTTCACCGTTAATAATTTTATTTATTTGTTGTTATGCTGTTAGATAAATAAATTTTCATTTATTTATGCAAACAAAACACTTATATTCTTTTAACCTTCTGATTTGGAAAAATTGTTGGAGTTCGGTTATGTTTGGCACAAGGCCAATTTAATAAACATTGCTCGAGCTGCCTACTTCAAACTAATAAATGTGAAAATGATTGCAAAATGCAACTAACCCTCAATGACTAATAGCAATAAATAAGTCATCATATGAAAAACATTTTCTGCCTAAAAAAAACAAAAACATATTCTTCATTAAAAAAACTTACTCTGCTTAAAAATAATTTATTCTATTACTGCTTTCAATCAATTTTAACTAATTTTTAATTCTCATAATGGAAACTAAGTGATAAATTTTTAAAAAAATAAATTTTAAGCAAAAAGTAACAAAATGAATAAAATCAAACGATTGACGTAGATCTAATGTAAATGGACGGCAAATGACAAAAACGAATTCCTGTCTAAAAATAACGTAAGGTTTTGCTGCCTTACTCTCAACAAGAATTTTGTGTGAGGTTTAATTCGTGTAATAAATAAAGTTGTTCAGTTAATCTTTGAGTGTTAAATTTCTGTGTCTATAGGCGTTTGATGCGTGGACGTCTCCGTGCTTGAATGTTGGACATAAGCAACCGATGGTCATGTGGGTAGGACGTCTCTGCGAATCTCCTTGTTCGATGATTGACTAGGATGTGCCACTGTTTGGATCGTGGATACATTCAGTTGGTCTACTGTCGAGTAGCGAGCTGGAAGAAGATACTTGTTATGAGAAACTGGTGCTTAGCACATATACTGAGACGGCGTAGCCCGTTGTCATTTGCATTTCTAATGGCTTTAATATCCTCATGCTGCAGTGTCATTCCTCACTCGGGCATTTGTCGACTAGGAGGATGACCAGTTTGTACCTTGGTGTGATGGAGGAGATAAGGTCATTCTGTTGTCAACAGAACTCGTCTTACATAGATTCATCAGAGTCGGTTTACAACGTTGACTGAGATAAATGTCGGGAAGTAGTTATAAGAAGAACGCGGAGGGACATTAGACGTTCATTGATGGCTTTAGGAATGAGATTTTGGGCTTACACAAGAGATGATCTAACCGAAAAACTCACTCTATGTATCTGGCGTTCTGGAACTGTTTTCCCGTTCTAGAAAATGGAATATGTAGATCCCTCTTTATCGAGTCCTTCCTTTATGCAAAATTCGACTTTATTCCTCAACATAGTCTCCTTCAAGGGTGATACCCTTATCCACCCTTGAAGGAGACTATGTTGAGGAATAAAGTCGAATTTTGCATAAAGGAAGGAATCGATAAAGAGGGATCTACATATTCTCCTTCAATGGTGATACACTTATCCAACGCTTCTCTAACAATTCGATGCTTTTTTGTAAAACTATTAGTCTTTGGTTTTAAAATACGCCTCAGTTTCCGATATCACTTCTTCATTAAAGCCAAATCTTATTCCCTGGAGCATTCTTTTGTGTTCTGCAAGTATTGGCTGGCGGTCAGATCCGGAAAATACGGTGGATGCGAAAGCAATTCGAAGTGCAAATCATGTAGTTTTACCATCGTTGCGATCGACTTGTGACACGGTGCGTTGTCTTGGTGAAAGATCACATTTTTCTTCATTTGAGGTTATTTTTTGGCGATTTCTTCTGTCAAGCGCACCGATAATGGTATATAACACTTGCAATTGTTGGTTCTTCCTTTCTCAAGGCAATCCGAAATTATAGAGGCCAAAATTTTGCCTGCTGATGTTTACGTCTTTGGTCGCTTTGGACGGCTTTCACCTGCTGCTGCTCACTCAGCTGACTGCCGATTTGACTCCGGAGTGAAGTAGTGGATCCATGTTTCATCCATTGTCACATATTTATGCAAAACTTCTTTCTTATTGCGTTGAAACAATTGCAAACAACGCTCTGAATTGTCGACGCGTTGTTGTTTTTGTTTGCTGTGAGCAATCGCGCCACCCACTTTGAACATCGCTTTCTCATTGACAAATGTTCATGCAAAATGGTGAATACATTGCCTTCTGATATGTTCACTTCCTCTGCTATCTCACGCAAATTCAATTTACTATGGGCCAAAACGAGTTTGTGGATTTTTTTTTGTTTTTTTTTGCCGGGACAGCTGTCGATTTTAGGCGACCTGAGCATTCAGTAAAATTTTTGTTTGTTTAACAGCGTTTAAAGTCAGCATAGCACTTCTTAACCGTTGTTCTCGACAAAGCAGAGACCGAATAACACTTATCAAGCCATCGATTTTCTTAAACAGTTTTTTCCCATCAGAAAGCAATACTTTATCAGCACACAAAATTCAGATTTTTTTCATTTTTTTGAAAATTTGCAATATTAGCTTCACTTAAATAACTGTAATTTGTAAACTAATAATCCGATTGGGCCCAATTTTCGTCAGGTGCTATTTGAAGGTTAGTACTTCATAAAAATCATATGGACTTTTTATTAGTCGCCCTATGTATATGTCAAGCCCGGGATTTATTAAACTATGAATTGACAAAAATGAACGAGAGTGGAAAATGCAATGATAAATATAACTTTAGGTAAGTAAAAGCAGAAAATAAAAATTGTTGTAACCCCCACCACCAAAAAAACAAAAAAAAAAACGAAAAAAAACCCCCCAAAAAAACAAAAAACAAATAAATATTAATACGGAAAAATCTGGTAAGTTGAAAGAAATAATAAGCAATACAAATATTAAGTTAAATAAATATAATAATCATATGGAATAAGTAATAATTGCAAATTATATTAAAGTTAGCAATATTTACATTTTTCAGTTAAACTTAAAATCCGTCAATTTTTTGGAACCTCGTCGAAACACTTTATGTCTCCTTGAGTTCAGGACTTATTTAATACTGTTTAATATCTATGTTGTCAATTCTCAAGAATAACGAAAATGTATCAACCCACCTTCATATTATTAAATTTACAATCATCGCTTTTTAAAACATTGTTTTTTTCCACCAAAATTAAACATTACAAAAGTCATTAGCTTATATTTTTTGTGCATTTTGATACTGTTTCGTTACACCTCACTATAATGATTTATTTTATTACACTTGTTCTTCTTTCTCGTATTCGTTATGTTTTGTTTTCTGGTACAAAATTTTGATATGTTCATTTTTATAGGATTAATATAAATTTCTGATTGAAATATATCGGGAATTCCAAATCTTACCTCTTGCCCACTGCGTGGCGTAATCTTTACCCGCATAAAGAAAATATGGATACCCTGGCTGTGTATCCCAACTACAGGATGGTTTTTTTTCGATAACAGTCATCCAACCCATATCAGCATGACATCCTCTTTGGTATTTGGCCATATAGAAACTTCTCAGGGAGCTGAATAAAACATGCAGATGAGATGATATCGTCGTATCAACACATAAACAAATTGAAGAAGGAAGATTGTGTTATGTCAAATGAGGAACATAGCCTCTTTAAAGAAAAAAAAAGGTTTTAAATGATTCTTAAAACACCATTCGAAATCTGTTTTTTTTTTCACAGCTTCAATAGCCATTGTTGTCTGTGGTCAATACTTAATTATATTACGCGTTAATCGCGTCTGATTTATTAAATAAACTTACTTTACTCTCCAAATAAAAAAAGACTTAAAAGAAAGAGACGTGGCTAAGATTAAGCTCAAATTAGTACCGAATAGTTTTACAAGATGAACCATACTAAGCATCCTCGTCAGAATATAATACATTTTGTTTAGTCTGGCACAAGGCCATACAAGTGAGACGTCCTCTAAGAAGCAATCTCATTATATTAGATAATTGTCGTGCTAGACAATCATTGTAATATGGGAGGGTTCCTAAAAGGTTTGATATCTTATTCGTAGTCATTTTTATTACAAGACAAGCTGCTGAAAATCCCTAGGTACGATCAGTCAGTCAGTTAAGTGATGTACGCTTTGAAAGAGACATGGCTGACTGGGCAGAAGATTATCCCGGAATAGGGTGCCATTGCTTTCTCTAGAACCCAATCTGTCCTGTTATTTAACCCATAACATGAGGGAAGAGATGATTTAATATCTTTCCCAAGGGTATTTGCGCGTAAGTGAATGCAAGGAATTCAACTGGAATTCGAACTCGGCACTCCGATTTGTCGTTCCGAGTTGCTATCCACTGCACTACAGCGCACAGGTACGATATCCACTGTACCACAACGCACAGGTACGATCAACTTCCTTAAATCAAATAATATGGAAATTATTTTTTGTGTGTGAGGGGGAGAAAGAAATTCTTGATCGAGCAGAGAACTTTTTTCCTACTCTCTTACAAGCATCATTTTTAAAAAAATATTTTTTAAACAAGGTGATAAAGCGACTAAGATGCAAGAGGTTACTGAGAGTGAAAGACAACGAAAGGAAATTATTGAATTGGCAATAAGAGAACATGATTCAGAATGACAGAAGATAGTGGCTGCTGTTGTCTTTGAATTTTTCAAGATGTTAGCTGAGAGAAAAGTAGAAATAAAGAAAAGTGTTTTACAGTCGAAAAGTGCGAGAGAAGAAACTGTTAGGGTAGAACTTACGGTTGAGTCTAGCTATTTTAGAGCAAAATGTTGTGAAATAATTGTTAATTTAGACATTTTATCGGAGATATCGCACTTAACTGCGGTTCCAACCAACAAGACATCTTTGAAAAACCGTCTTCCAAACCTTTTACCTTTGAGATTGGGTACTTACCGTGAATGCAATCAGACCTGATTAGTGACAGTTTAATATGCTTTGCAAGTAAGACTTAATACTAGTGTGACATTTCATTCAGATAAACACTCACAAATGTCCGGGTGAATTTATTATTCAAATTACATAAACCCCAATTATTCGAATTTACTTTGAAAAATCCTTGTCATGTTTTAAACGATTAATTTAGACGTTAAATCAAAGCTTAAATTAATTTTTGTGTAGTTTCAACAGGTTTTATTAAAAGTTATTGGATTTGTTATTAAAACTGCAGTCTGGAGTTATGCTGATTAAACAATTTTCTTTCCATAATATATGTTGAGATATTTTTTAATTATCATTTCCCCACCAGCAAAGCACGACCGCCACAAGGGCGGAAGGGGTTACAGCAAGACATAAAACGGGGTACAGGGGATTCCTAAGAAAGAATAAGCGGTTGATGTAATTCAGGGAGGAGGATGGGATTTAGTGAGGTAAGAGATGGCAAATGATGTTGCATTTAAACTTTTAGAGATTGTAGCTATCAGGGAAACAAATATACGGAAGGGAGTTCCATAGGCGGGACGTGCGAGAAAAGAAAGTTCTGCTCGCATTTGACTGTTTTGGCGGTAAAAGGGTGTGATCTAGATGCCAATCTAGTCGGACGAGTAAATTCATGTGGTCGGGGTACCAGGGAAAAGAATTCGTCAGAGGAGAAGCCGTGAAAATGTTTGTAGAAAAGAACACATCCCAACGGTGAGAAAGTGACTGACGTCGATCGGTCAAATCGGGACCCATTACGTTGAAGATCCTTCTTTGAATTTTTTCAAGAACCTTTGGATGAATAGCAGGAACACCCGACCATATATAGCAACAGTATTCAATGAACAGAAAAATCATCTTCTTCTTTGTGCCCTGTCCTTTCAGGACGTAGGTGATCATGGCTTTCCACGTCTTCCAATCCCTGGGTGGCTCTTAGCACGCTTTCTCCTGTTACACCACGCAACCCCGTTCTGTCATACACCTGCTCAGGCCCTTCAAATATGTTATAAGCTGTTTTCCTCTGTCTCTTTCTCCCTCTACCTGGCCTGTCAGTATCAGGTTCTCCAAGCCCTCCTTCCTCATTGCATGTCCCAGGAACTACAGTTGTCTCTTCCTGGTGCTCACTATTAATTTCCTTTTGGTTGCCATTCTTTCCAACACCTTATCGTTGCTCACATGCACGGTCCATGATATCTGCAGCATCTTTCTGGAGAACCACATTTCCGCTGCTTCAAGTTTTTCCTTCATCTTCGACGATATTGTCCATCATTCACTGTCGTATTGAAGAACTGACATCACATATCAATCTAGCACTATCTTCTTTGTTTCTAGTGAAATTTTCCTGTGTCTTAGTACTTTACTCAGCTTCTGGAACGCGTCCTTTGCCATGCCAATTTGCCTTCGGATTTCTGTGTCGCACTTTCCATCTCCCGTTAGAACTCACAGAAGAATGGTAGATTTATAAATGTGCAAGATGTATTCTGACGAGAAAAACTTGACTCAACCGTCTTAGAGGTGGATGCAACTATAAATTTGATGTAGTTGCTTCACTTGGCGTCGGTTGAGAGAAGCACAGTTTGTTTCTTTTTAGGAGACTAGCGTCATCCATACTGATGGAAGGTAGGAAAGTTTCTCTATGAGAAAGACATGAAGTGTTTTCGACGAGGTTCCAAATAATTTTACAAGATGAACCATAATAAGCATCCTTGTCAGGATATAATAAATTTTGTTTAGTCTGGCACAAGGCCATACAAGTGAGACATCATCTAAGAAGCAATCTCATTATATTAGATAATTGTCGTGCTAGACAATCATTGTAATATGGGAGGGTTCCTAAAAGGTTTGATATCTTATTCGTAGTCATTTTTATTACAAGACAAACTGCTGAAAATCCCTAGGTACGATCAGTCAGTCAGTTAAGTGATGTACGCTTTGGGCGATCATGTCTCGAAAGAGACATGGCTAACTGGGAAGAAGATTATCCCGGAATAGGGTGCCATTGCCTTCTGCGGTAGACTGTTTGCCAGCCAAGGCTCTAGAACCCAATCTGTCCTGTTATTTAACCCATAACTGGAGGGAAGAGACGGATTAATACCTTTCCCAAGGGTATTTGGGCGTAAGTGAATTCAACTAGAATTCGAACTCGGCACCCCGATTTGTCGTTCCGAGTCGCTATTCACTGCACCACAGCGCACAGGTACGATATCCACAGTACCACAACGCAGTTTTGGAAGTATTAAAATTTACGAGCCATTTTTTACCCCAATCCATCACAGATCAGAGGTCCTTTCTAAAAGCTATGGCGATGCTTACCTTGTCAGACTTGGCAGATTTCTTATTGAGACGAGAATAAATGGTAGTGTCATCTGCATAGATACCTACTTGGGAACTGATTAAATCAGGAAGATCATGGATCAAACCCAGGAAAAGCGTAGGACCTAAGATAAAGCCATAAGGGAAGTCCACGTTCGTATGAAAGTATTGTGGATCTTTGTCGCCAGTTTCTTGTGCAGTTTTAGCGAAAATTCACCGTATAGTGCAGTGACCGGTTTGTGCCGGAAGTAAGACACGGAACAAGAAATTAAATTCAAAACAGTGTATCAGTAGAACAAGATACAAGATATTCAAAGAAGTGTTAATAATAAATAGTAATATAGAAATAAGTAAGTCCGAAGGTATTATTACGTTGCCTGACTAGTAGCCGTCGTTAACTCCTCTCGTTAACCTTGACTACTCGTAACTGCTATATTAATATTCTTCTCTATCCTGCTCCTTAGAAGTCACGCAGATATATAGCAAGAGAAAGAATTCATTCCTCATAGGAGGGTACCATAACAGAAAGGATATGGAAGCTTTCCCGTTTAAAACGATCTTCATTTCACGATTTGATATAAACGATTGAATTAATTCGAACATTCGTACAGAAATACAGAAATACCGTATCCCTGTCGCCTGCGAAGAAGATCAACATGCCAAATCCTGTCAAACTCTTTCGAGATATTCAAAGAAAGTGCTCAAGCTTCGCAGTCCTTAACAAGATCCTGGTATATATGTTCAGTAATGGCTTTGAGCACATCAGCAGTTGACCTAGCGAGGCGGAATGCATACTGCTTGTCAGAGTGTGGGTTGGGAAATGTGAGATGATGAGCCTTTTCAGCGTTGATAATAGCCACAAACACTTTCTCAAAAAGCGGGGGTGGCTGATAGGGCGATAATTAGAGAGAGTCAGGGGGCTTCCCAAGGTTTTTAAAAACTGGAACTACAGAGGAGAACCTTCAACAAGCAGAAAAGCGGTAAGCAATGAGAAAATTGTCATAGAGTTCGGGAAGGACAGGAGAGAACTATGACGGACATTTTATTAGAACGATGACGAATTCCATCACCTCCTATTGTCTTATGAGAGTTAAGCTTAGGAATTATGTTAGCGACCAGAGACGGGGTTATATATGCATTACACAGTTGAGCCTCAGTTCTACATCGGAAATCGGGTGTGGTTACTCCAGATGAGTAAAGTGTGGAGTGGGAAGAGAATTTTGTGAGAGAAGTATTCAACCGTGTCCGCTGTGGATATTAAGGTCCCAAATTGATTGAATTAGAAGAGGATTGAGGGTTTACTGCTGTTTAGCATACTTTTGCAGATCTTTGGAACCAAACTTGCGAGATGCTATACGTTACTTCTTTCTATTAGCAAAAATAGGTTATCATCATTGGGGACACGCTTGCATGCATTACGAGCAGCGATATAAAGGTGCACTTTGTAGACATGTCGTTTCTGTAAAGCCGGAAGAAGTGATTGCTGTGGGCGATTTGCGGCCGAGCAAGCAGAAAAGAACCAATTCGATGAATGAGGCTTAAGTCGGAATTTCCTGGCTAGGATGAAAACATCGATGCCAGTTTTTACCTAGGTGGAGAACTCAGAAACAGTCTTCAACAGAGGAATTCAAAACTTTGTTCTAAGAGACATTACAAAGGAAATCGCGGAACGAGTTCCAGTCCGCCATTTTAGTAGCAGTAAGCTATTCTGCTGGTAGGAGTTTCCTGGATAGAGAGGAGTAGAAAGTGTTATTAACAGAAACCGCAGTATGATCAGAGTTGCCAAGAGGGTTGATCTGTATGGCATAACAAGATCTTGAAGGTAAGCATGTCCTTCAGGGTTACTGCGGAAACGCGTGGTGAAATCCATCACTTGCATGAGAGATTGAGTGACTGAGAAGTTCAGGGTATGGACACCAGCAAAATCAGTGACAGATATTTTAGCTACTTGGCATGAAGAGCATTGAAGTCTCGGAACACAAATATATTAGCAAAAGGAAATGATCTTGCTTATATTATCTGAAACAGTATTTAGCACGAAACAGTCAGGATAGAAAAGGGAACGGTAGAGAAAGAAAATATAGCCGTGTTTAGTAGGGAGAGACGGAGACGCATATAAGAGTAGATTCAAAAGAAATCTTCCAACCAACGGGAGATGTTCGCGGACATGAACTCCCAGGCTATACATGTGGATATTGGAGTCCTGCCTAAAGAGAGGAAGGTAAACAAGAATGGAGAAATCAGAGGAGGGGATTCTAGGATTAAGGTTGTTTGCACAGAGAGCTAAGATGTCTGAGACCTTTGGTAGATGAACACTGCAAAAATTGGTACGTATACTACGGATGTTGGAGAAATAAATGTTAAGGGATATACTTAGTTTTTGTTTGGGTGGTTCAGTTTTATATCTTTGATTGTGAATAGTCATATTTTAGGTTATTTTGGTAAAGATAGGCCTAGAGTAGTCGTAGTAGACGGTCATCAAATGCGACAGGAAGGGAAGTTGCACATAGAGGAGGGATTGAAGGTTTTGCTGCTGTTTAGTATACTTTTGTAGTCTTTGGAACCAAACTTGCAAGATGCTATACTATGAATGGATGGATTTTATCAAACGCAGATCTGCCTGTTGCTAAAAGAAGACAGTGTGGTGTTAGGGGCTGTAATTGTCGACCAAACCATTATTGGATCATTCAAAGTCAATGAAGTTAAACAAAACTGCGAATTATAGCGATTTAATGGGCAAGCATTTCTTTGAATAGTCCAAGTTCCAACCACACGGTTTGTAAGTGAAGTGTTTATTTACGCCCGACAATGCATTTTAAGATGTATCTAAAAATATCATTGATGTCTCAGGTGTAAAGGGTTTACAAGAGAGAAGATGGCCACCATCTCCAAGTTCTTAACTGGACTGATCGAAAATTCATGGTCAATTGTGAAGATGAATTTATATGAAGCTGGCAAACAATATGACAGCAAAGCAATTAAAACGAACATGTGAAAAACTAAACCTGCCGAAGCAAAGAATTTAACAAAATCAGTGGTGGTTATTATTGTGGAAAAAGGTTACTGTATTAAGATATAAATGATTCAAAGAAATCCAAAGAAGAATCAGCAATGATATTGTTCCTCACTAGGCATCTCGAATTTAGTTACTTTTCTAGAGCCGTAACGTATCTTACCTATGTCTTTCTAGGAATATTTTCATAGTAATTGTTCTGAGGAACTTTCCACTGTGGTACGTACAAGGTATGAATTTAAGCGCAGTACTAGTTTGGCAGCTAGGCCTCATCGTTTTAGAGTTGAAATGGGTAATGTAACCATAAGTTCTATTAACCGTTTCTTTTATTGTATTTTTCGCTTGCGGAACTCTCTTTTGGGTTCTTGCTTCTGCGTCAATTTTGATTTTCAAAAAAATAAATGCAATTTCAATCGTTGTCATATTTCTTCTTAATTTTTGTTCTTTTATTGTTTTCTCTCCTTAATGAAATATTTTTCTCATATTCTTTAACTTTTTGCATCTTAGCGACTTTATTTGCCTTGCATGTATTTTTATTTTTTCTGTTATAGGTGCTTAATTATTGATGATTTTAGTTCCTTGATATTGCAGTAAAACTTTTGGGTGGGGGGTTGCAGACTATTCACAACATGACTATTCACAATCAAAGATATAAAACTGAATCAGCCAAACAAAAATTAAGTATATCCCTTGACATTTCTTTCTCCAACATCCGTAGTATACGTACCAATTTTTGCAGTGTTCATCTACGAAAGGTCCCCAGGCATCGTAGCTCTGTGCAGACGTCAGTTTTTATAATAAATACAATAACTTTTATGAAATCTGGTGAAACTACATAAAAATATAACTCAAGCTTTGTTTTGACGTTAAATGATTCGTTTAAAATTTGACAAAATTTTTCAAGGCAGATTTGAGTAATAGAGGTTTCTGTAATTTGCATAATACATTTTGATGGACGGTTTATCCTACACTAAGTTATTGTGCAAGGTCATAACAGTGAGATACTCTGTGAAGAGCAAATTCACTATATTTGATTGTACAAGATAAACATCGTAATATGGCAGAGATTCTAAAAAGTATTGTTATCTTTTTCTTATTTTTACTTACGAAATGGTGCTGAAAATTTATGTTTCCCTAAATCAAACTATGCACTTTTTTAATGGTACTTGCACTAATTAATCCATAGCTGGGGAAGGAAGATATGGTTTCATATCATTTCCAAAAATCTTTGCCCTTAAGTGAATATAAAATACCTGATAGGAATTAGAACTCAGCACTCCAATTTCCAGTTTCGGGTTTTTATCAGTTAAATCTCACTCACACCTAAGGTTATTGCACAAAGCGGTCACCCATTTAGGTATTGACCAGGCTCGATGCTGGTTAAGTTCGGTGTTCGTACGAGAACAGTTTTTTTTTAACGACCTGAATATTCGAGAAATTTTATTATTGAAAAATATGCATTCTTCGGCAGAATTCGAACCTGCGCCTCCCTAGAGGAAACTGTCATTAATTCTGACGTGCTTTGAACTTCTCGGCCGCAGATTAAGCCGATGGTCAAGCAAAGGTGAAAGTTTTACAAGGACGATGTCTATCAAAGCAGAAAGATAGTTGTCCTGGAACTGATCAAGTGACAAATATTTTCTTCCTATTTATTCTCAAGGATGTGCGTTGTGGAGCATTGGATATCGGCTGGGAACGCGAAATCGGGGAGCCGAGTTCGAATTCCAGCCGAATTCATTGCATTCACTTACGCGCAAATACCCTTGGGAAAGGTATTAATCCGTCTATTCCTTCCCGTTATGAGTTAAATAACAGGACAGATTGGGTTCTATAGCCTTGGTCGGCAACCAGTCTACCGCAGAACGCAATGGTAACCTACTGCTGGATAATCTTCTGCCCAGTCAGTCATGTCACTTTCGAGACACGATCGCCCAAGCGTATATCACGTATGGCACTTAAATGCATGCATTTATTCTCATTGTTGATCGAGCTCTGTCAAGGCTGATAACAACCGCAACAGTTTTTACTGGTACTATTTCCTGGATAATAACAATTGATTCGTTTCTTACAGTTTATCAACAATTTTATAGAAAGTTATATTGAAAGGATTTTGTTTTTGGTGATAATAATTTTAGTGATACAATTATTTACTAATTAACCCCTATCTGGGTAGATAAGAGAAGGGATTCATAACTTTCCCAAGGATATTCGCACGTTGATAAATATAACGAACACGATAGGAATTTGATTAATAATTCCGAGTCATTATAATAAAGGTATTAATCCGTCTCTTCCCTCCAGTTATGGGTTAAATAACAGGACAGATTGGCTTCTATAGCTTTGGCTGGCAACTCGTCTATCTCAGAAAGCAATGGTAACCTACTGCGGGATAATTTTCTGCCCAGTCATTTATGACTCTTTCGAGACATGATCGCCCAAGCGACTGACTGAATGGTCTCGGAATGCTGTAGAACACCGGAAATACCGGAACACATTGAATACTGACTACACAGAATACCGGAATACAGGAACATTTGATACTGAATACACAGAATACCTAGTATACACCTGAACACCGATCACCGAAACACAGACTTCTGTCTGAGTACTTTATATATTAATATTCATGGTCTTGTGAATCCAGTAGCACAATCCATTCAACAGATACATTTGTTGCCTGGAGATTCACGTTCCACCACACGTGTCGGCATCAACACTTTCTTCATACATAACACAAATGTTCATATATTCACCGCCATTTGACAAAAAGATTTGAATAAAAGTAGATGTAACTAGAATAAAGGAACTTACGTTTTAAATAATTTTCTTCTGAGAAAAGTTCACCCTGGACAAGGCTTGAGGCTACTCGAGGTAGAGAGTTACGTTAAGGGGTAGTTTTGTATGCATAAGTGCCAAAGATAACGGTCAACTCTAGACTTGAACAAGTCAAGACTGTAGTGATTCTGGAAACAACATGTTGGGCATCTTTTCCACAAAGCGGTGGCTCGCGCGAAGAAGCTTTTTGCGTGGAACTTACTTCTCAAAGATTGAATGAAGAGGCAATGTAGGTTGTTTGCAATTATGTAAATGGTGTGGCGGATCCCAGCCATGAAGCGTAGACCTGGTGGAACCAAGTAATGTTCCGAGTACTTTTTTATGGAAGTATCAATAGAGATTCACAACATTCCACCTGTGAGAGATCCGGCAGCAAAGCCTCTGATTGGGAGGTTGTGAGGAGCATGGAACCATCTCTTAATTGCTGTTGTTTCCAGATCCACCCTGACCCGGAATAGTAGCACCTGTTAGGGTCCCAGATATGGGCAAATAAACTGTGATACATTTTTGAAGGAAAATTATTATTCTCAGCAAAACATTATTGAATACAAAACCAGAAGACATTTTCAGTTTTCTAAAATAAAAAAGAATAAAAACAAAGAAAATCATTAAAATCTGACTAAATCAACCATCTCAATATAACCGAACATTAAAGAAAAATATCTTAAAATCCCACCTTTTTGGAAGTAAATAACCCACAGAGGTTGATATGCCATTAAATAAAACTCAAACTTGGGTACCTGTGAGATAGAGGTTGGAAAATGGAAAATAATTCTTCTCCAGCCGGTTTTGAACTCTATTAAAACTGGAAAGTGAAGATGGAGCAACGCCAAATTATGGCAACCAGTTCTAGGAAAAGGAAAACTCTGCGTTCCTCAACATGTCTTCGGCTATCAGCCAAAAGCTTGAAATAAACAGCCAAACAACTTGAAATTCCACTGGAAGTATCACGTTCTTTTGCCATCAAGTTACAGTGACAGTTGAAGCAGTCGAAGGACTGATGATGATGATGATGATGATCTCAATGATGTCATTAGCATCAAACTCCTCAAAAATTGTATATTGACTTCAGGTGGGTAAGCAAGATAACTGTTTTACATTAGCACCGTTGTTTGGGATACGGTAAAGAATACTTAAATGATAAGTTCACATCTATTTGCATTTTCTGATATATTAAATAGAGTGGGACCCTCATTTCTCATAGAATGTGCGTTGTGGTACAGTGGATATCGGCTCGGAACGAGAAACCGGGGAGCCGAGTTCGAATTCCAGTTGAATCCATTGTATTCATTTACGCGCAAATGCCCTTGGGAAAGGTATTAATCCGTCTCTTCCTTCCAGTTATGGGTTAAATAGCAGGGCAGTCTACCACAGAAAGCAATGGCAACATACTGCGGGATAATCTTCTGCCTAGTCAGTCATGTCTCTTTCGGGACATGATCGCTCAAGCGTGTATCACGTATGGCACTTAACTGACTGACTGACTGACTGACTGACTGACTGATGAGAATTAATGTTTTCCTTATTGGTCTCCTTGGCAGGCATGTGGACTGATATAGTTTCTCTGTTTGGTATTGATATCCAGTTGAGTTAAGGTTTGGAAGGCAATTTCTAATGAACGAGAAGATATTTTCATGTGGTTATATGCTGCTTTGAAGTCGAAATAACAGGTGTACAATTTCATTTTTAGAGGGATATACAATTTCTTTGGGTTATTGATGAGAAAAGAACATCTTTCTTGTTGAGATCGTGTGCAGGTTCATTACATTCAGTTATTTGGTAACATTGTCGTGAACGATTACGAGAATTCGATCGCTAGAATAATGTTCCGAGTACTTTTTATGCAAGTATTGTTATGTCGCCAAGTATAAATGAATAACTCAACAACAGAATCAGAATATAAGTTGTATTCCGCGGAAAGACGGTTAGTATGTACAGAAGTGATTAGTAATATTTACAATAGAAAGATACAAGAGTCCAATCCGTCGTAAGACGTGTGTATACGTGATTACTTCCGGTACGCCACCGGAAGTGTGACTAACTCTTCACTGACTCGTACTGACCCTTCAGTAACTCATTAGAGACTCTCAAGTGACTCTCTACGACATTATTTAGCTGTCCCTCCCAGTAAGGGCAACATATGACACATATCTGGGCTTTCCGGGCTATATGGCCCGGCCAAAAAATGTCTGTCTATTATTCCCCAGTCGTGCTTCTACCCTTCGGCGGAACCACGACTGGGTTAATGCTCTCTGCTCGGAAGCAGAGAGCGCCCTCTACCCGAAGGCAGAGAGCTGACAGTGTCGTAGAGTCGTCAGTCTAGTGACTCTGTACGACTGTATTTACTAGCCTTCCCACGTAGGCTGGATGTGACACATGGTCATTTTATAGTGGGTATTCCCGGCCATATAGCCGGGCCAAAAAATGTCTGTCTATTTTTGCCCAGTCGTGGTTCTACCCTTCGGCGGAACCACGACTGGGTTACTGCTCTCTGCTTCCGAGCAGAGAGCGCCCTCTACCCGAAAGCAGAGAACTGACAGTGTCGTAGAGTCGTCAGTCCAGTGACTCCGTACGACTCTCTTGTAGAGAATCCACCATTGCTATATATATAGCAATGGGAACAGTCCATTTGTAGCGAAATAGGAACGGCGCCCTAACAAGTATCAATAGAGACCCACAACATCCCACCTGTGAGAGGGAGGGTTGGGAGGTGGAAAATAATTCTTCTCCAACAAGGACTCGGAGACCCTCTTGAACTCTGTCGAGACTGGAAAGTGAAGATGGAGCAACGCCAAATTATGGCAACAATATTTCATGTTCTGTCTGACCTGGCTCTTATAAAAGTAAAGGCTAGCATAAGGGGTCAGGCACATACTAGAACAGTACAGGGAGCCAATCATGTTACCTGCATCTAGTTACTATATAAGAGTTCTACTAGAGGTTGGGTGTGAATTTGAGGCCCACTATCCTCTGAAGGAACATGGATAGCGTGACTGGCAGTACTTACGGCTTTGATCGGCGGTGATGGAATGTAAAGAGTTTGGTTTTTGAGGCATTGGAATTAACCAGCCACATTTTTTCACACTGGGAAGTGGGTGTTAGACCGAACAAAAGAGACGTCACTCACCAATGTCTGATTGTAAATACGCTTATAATTTTGGATAACACTGTAAATATAAGTAATGTCAACTCACATGTGTGATGTTTATTGTTATTCATTTTAGAAAACGAATGCAAAGGATCTTTGTACTTACTAGAAATCTATTCTAAAGTATTGGCACCATGCTCCTTTGTAAACGTCTTTCCAAGGTGACTTCCTGATGCGAGACATATCAAACCAATTCACGGAATCTGTTTTTCGACCGTCAAATATAATTTGAACTACCTCGGTGTTATTCGTGAACAAAGACAATTTCACCTGAAATTTAAAATGAAAAAAAACCGCAGTCAATAACAGATATGGGGGCAACGTAACGATTATGGTCCTTGAAAATAAAATCAACGAGCCGAATTCAAATGTTTTGATAATTTTCATCTAAACTATGGAGACATGAGGAAAGTAATGGATAACGGTTCGGACTGAGGAATCGGAGAGGCAGGTTCGAATTCCAGTCGTGTACTTTACATTCACTTACTTGGGAAACTCGTGGTGGTGCAATGATTACGGGAGTTCTATCGCCACCAAACTTTCAGCTTTGTGTTTAATCTAATCTACGCTTAGAAGAACATTGCATTCACTTTCTTTTTATAAAGTCAGTTTTTCGTAACATTATTCTGAAGGAAGCTATTGGTATCTTCGGGTAAAGTCAACGTACTGACGGATCCTTCGAATAATACACAATAATCTCTCGGAATAATTCTCTCCAGTAATTCACCCAGAAACAATCTCTTCAATGACTCATAACAATGGAATGATGCACAACACTGAACAATATTTAAGGCCAAAAATGGAGATGGGGAACGATGATCTTCTGTGTTAAACTTACCAACTCACGATCATTGACCCAAGCATTCCTCAGTATTCCTTACACCAAAACAACGCTTTGATACTTACGTTTCTTAGTACGTTCACCATAATACCTCAGCGTCTCCATCAAGTCCTAACTAAAAAACCCATATGTCCAATTCTTGTCTGTGAGTGGGTGGGGGTGAAAAATCTCCAGTGATTATTTACATGCAAAACAAAATATTTACAAGAAACTAAACAAAACTGTGTTAGTAATGAACCCCAACTAATTCTAACTTGTGATAGAAATATCAGTTAACTAGACGAACTCAATGCTGACATTAATAATATAAAAACATTCATTCATCTAACCACTCACACATGCATATACACATTCAAACACAAAAACAAATACGAGATACACACACGAAATACGAAAGGGGTCCCACACCCACCAGATAACTGACACAACTGGTCACCTAAGCAGGAAGAAGGGAGGGAGAATTAAACTAAAGAAAATAAGGACAGAAATAAAACTGGCTGAGGAGAACACAACCCCTCGATGAGTAAATTCTGAAGAGAAAACTAAAGACCAAAAAAATCTAGTCACAATAACCGGCATTTTCCGGCCGCAATTGTTCAAGCAGTTCGGGATGGAGTAAAAGGTCACACGATCTATCATGATGTCATACTTCCATCCCCAGTTCAGGTTGTTGAAAGAGGCAGCCAGTATTTAGCCATACTTTGAGAAAAACGAAGCCAGATGCTCCCCGGTGACCTGAAGTGGGACCTCGTATACTGCTACGCTTGTCGTTCTTTGTCCATGATATTCCGTTTTCATAATTATGTCTTTCGTTACTAGCTCTTTGCGAGACATTTCCAGGCAATCTTCTGGTGTGACGTCAGCAATTTTAGTCAATTGAGGAGCCATAATACGTTCAGAAGCTCGTTCTACGAAGACGTTGTTTTTCATTTCACTAGTAAGTTTCACTTTACTAATAAGTTTCACTTTACTAGTAAGTTTCACTTTACTAATAATTTTTTTCCACTTAAAAATGCCATGTCATTGTGTTGTTCCTACCTGCCAAGGAAATTATCCTAAATGGCTAAAAGTTAGAGTGTTCAGATTTCCCGAAATCAAGAAATGTGTAACAAATAGCTTCAGGCCATCAAACGGATAGGTTTTTCAGTTAATAAGTATAGTAGAGTAAGTCAACAATCTCTTATTTAGTAACGTTTTTATTTATGAGATTCGAATAATTATTTCGTTTTGTGAGTCTTTTTTTGCACGTAAAAAATAACGAAATGAATGGATATCCCTAAAAATAAAGTTTGGATTGTTCGACGAATGCTAATTGACCTTGTGTCAGGTAATATTGATAAACATTATTCTCTCACGCGAGACTTTTGCTAATAAAAAAAATGAATCGATGAATTGATGAAAGTTTTTTATGAATGCTCAGTAAATGGCCTTTTGTCAGTTAGAACAACATTATTCTCTCATTTAAAACTTTTGCACGTACAAAAGATGAACTAATGTCCATAAGTTTTTAAATTTTTTTCTTTTACATTTTATCTGTTCATTTACCCATCAGTGTAAGATGGATCAATTACTATGTGATTTACCTTTTCTTTTTAGGTGTGTGAACTGCATTTTAATGCTAAGGACATTTTATGGGAAACTTACTATTTTGATGAGAGAAGAAGAAAAAGGTTAACAGCCAAGCTTAAATATCTACGCATACGGAAAGGGGCCATCCCAACTAAATTCCTAAATTGTCCCTCCTACATGACCCCAACAAACTCTATGAGAGAGTCACCAGATTCTACGAAAATGCGTTTGGAAAACTTCTCATTGGAAAGTGTTTTGGCACAAAGTATCGCCGATAAGGCAGAATACCAAAAAGAAAAGGGGTTTAAAAACCCCGACGAAATTGGAAAAAAAGTAAACTTTCTGGACCAATAATACTGGAGTATTATTAGAAAGCAGGGGACACTTTTTATATATCGCATCAGCAAATTCCCATATCCAAAAATAAGTCTTTCTCTTTAGGTTGAAATTGACTGCACAATACATGTTTTCTGTGGTGATGTACAAATACAATTTATAGGGGAATATAAAATTCCTACACATTTAAGTGACATTATCACTCTTGAAGATTTACTTAATAATATGAGAAAACATGATATTGAGGAATACAAAGCCAACTGTTAAAATGTGATTGATTTGTTGAATTTAGTAATTTCCTTGTTGTCACTGATTGAAGACCAGTCTTTTAAAAATTTTGTAACCCTAAAATTTATATGTGAACAATTATACTTAATGACAAAAATAAGTTAGAGTATTCAGTAGAAATGTTATTTTTTTGTTATTTTACAACTGCTCCCCAAAATGTTACAAACTATAAAGAGATAGTAATAAACTCATTTTGCTGAATTATTCTACAATCAGAAGATTAACTCTATCAAACTATATGAATTCTGTAGTTTAACAACTGGTTAGAACGTTTGGAATAACATTCCAGCGATTGGGGGGGGGGGCTAACAAAGGAAACCTTTACAGCTTTACATTATACAACACATGTAATTCTACAACTGGCTATTTATTGCATAAAAGAATTAAAAATTAAATATATATTACCATGCAAATTCCAGACGGATCACCTGGAGTTAAGATTTGGCCAGTATCGCCAATTTGCAGGTGGTTAATATAATATATCTATATGTCAATTATTCGAGTGTGAGAAAAAATCAGAATGTTGTCAGTTTTCAAATTAAATCTGCCGCTTAATAACAAAAGTATTGATCTTAGTATCTAAGATCTGGAATGATATAACAGATGAGCAACAGTTAGTTATTCATAAATTTAATATAGATGTAACAGATGATGAAATTATTAAATGTAGGGAACTTTTTCCTGTTATTGTCTACTTAGCGAGTTATTGTTGTCATGCAGTTTTCAAGAAAGTAAAATGCAATAAAGGCAAAGCTGCGTGACATGTAAGATTCCGAAATAGAAGTGAAACAGAAATTTAACAGTGAGTCAGGTCTATAAGAGTTATTGTAGAAACACGTGGGGAAATCAACCACTTACATAAGGGATTGAGTGATTGAAAAGTTAATGGGATGGATCTATGAGAATGTTTTCCAGCGACTTGGTGTGGTGGGCATTAAAGTTACTGTTGTGGTGAAATATCCTGTCCTACCCAGGAATGGGTATGGCCCGGGTTATAAAAGACCTAGACGAGAACGAACTACAGAGAGATCGATAGTGTTCGTGACTATACGAGAGTCTTCGTCATTACACGGGAGTGATCGAGATTGTTCGTCATTATACGAGAGTCGAAAGCCATCGACCTTAAACGTGAGTTAGACGTCACTAGACGGAAGCTTTCTTCTCAAGACGGACGCATACGTCCTATACAGAGACATTGCCTTCATAAGTGTTATTCGTGTTAACTGTTCGTGGGTGTACTTGTATTTGGTTTATTGTACTAAGGTATAATAAATCTCTATTTATATATACTCCGTGTTAAGTGTTGTTTCTGGCACCATTCTTTCTCTGTTTATCCCGCACCCCCGGGATACTACACAGTCATAATATGGCAATGGGTATCGCCTGGGTCATAAAAGACCCCGACGGGAACGAACTACAGAGAGCATTAGAGAGAGCGTCAGAGAGATAGTGTGTTCGTGACTATACGAGAGTCTACGTCATTACATGGGAGTGATCAAGATTATCCGTCATTATACGAGAGTCGAAAGCCATCGGCCTTAGACGAGAGTTAGACATCACTAGACGGAAGCCTACTTCTCAAGACAGACGCATACGTCCTATACAGAGACATTGCCTTTTTACTTGTTAGTCATGTTAACTACTCGTTGGTGTTCTTGTATTTGGTTTATTGTACTGAGGTTTAATAAATCTCTATTTATATATTCTCAATGTTAAGAGTTATTTCTTGAACTATTCTTTCTCTGTTTATCCCCTCCCGGGATACAACAGATTCCAAACACAAATATATGACCAAACGGTAATGGCTTTATCTATATCTATAATTGCTCGAGGTGTTGTCGTGTACGGAACAGTCAGGAGAGGAAGAAGAACGGTAGAGAAAAAAGAAAAAAAAAAGAAAGATAGCTAACCGAGCTTAGTAGAGAGGGGCGTAGACATACGTAGGAATAATCTGGAGATTCAAGAGAAATCACCCTAGCTAGAGGGAGATGCTCTGACATTTTTTTTTAATCGTATCACCCCGAGCAAGGCGGTAACGCCACTGATGTGCAGGGGGCTACGTAATAGTGAAAAGATTGGAAAAGAGAAAGCCGGAAACCACATCCTAAACAGGGAACAAGAGATGAGCCTTTTAACCTGTTCAATAGACATGGGTGGAGTGTGAACCGGGCGATAGATCTATCTACTCCAATTGTAAAAAAAAACAAAAAACAAAGTGAGAAGACTGGAAAAGAGAAAGCCTGAAACCACATCCTAAACAGGGAACAAGAGATGAGCCTCTTAACCTGTTCAATAGACATAGGTGGAGTGTGAACCGGGCGATAGATCTATCTACTCCAAAACAAAGTGAGAAGATTGGAAAAGAGAAAGCCGGAAACCAAATCCTAAACAGAGAACAAGGGATGAGCCTCTTAACTTGTTCAATAGACATGGGTGGAGTGTGAACCGGGCGATAGATCTATCTACTCCAATTGAAAAAAAAAACAAAGTGAGAAGATTGGAAAAGAGAAAGCCGGAAACCAAATCCTAAACAGGGAACAAGGGTTGAGCCTCTTAACCTGTTCAATAGACATGGGTGGAGTGTGAACCGGGCGATAGATAGATCTATCTACTCCAATTATGCATATGGACATTGGAATCCTTGCTCAAGAAGGGGAAGTAACCAGGGATATTGAAATCAGAGGAGGGGATAGAAACGTCAAGGTTAGTTTCACAGAGAGCTAAGATGTCAGGTGAGTGAACGTCGAGAAAGGATTCAACGCTGTAAAATTTGGTACGGATACCACGGATGTTCGAGAAAGAGATTTTAACTGGTTTAGGTGATTTTTGTTTTGCTGGTTTAGTTTTATTTCTTATTTGGTCTTTTGTCGTAATTAGAGACTTTATGGGAAGGAGAGGCCTGAAGTAGAAGTGTCAGTCGGTCGTCCAATTCAACATGTTTAGGAAAGAAACTAGCACAGCCTGCAGCATAATGTGCCCCCAGGATTGCCCACTGGAGGCACTTGCAGGGACACCCATCCATGGGCACGACAAGAAATCTTAATATTATTTCAACTGTTGATAGAGCAGCCTCTCAAGACTCTACGCAAGAGTTCGGACCCTTAATTACCAATCAGAAGCAGTAACCAGGAAAATGCCAACCCGATACCCTCAGAATGAAGAGACGTTGCCACCATCCACAGATATTACAAAAAGCTTGCGACAGCACGACTATTAAGACATGAGGAGAGGAACCCCTTCTCGATCTGGCTGTAGTTTTTCTCAGTAGGTATTAACAACCTCGAAGCATCCCCTATTGGCTTAGACGTTCCATCGCCATGTTGATGCAATATTACTGTTCCAATTACCGAATCACTTACATCTGATGCATCGACAATGTTTAATTGGGGATCAAAATGCGTTAGTGATAAGTCAAATGTTAGAACTTTTTTTTATCATTATAAACGCATTTTCGCATTTCTTTGTCCAAATGCATTTAGCGTCTTTCTTTAACAAGGCATTTAGAGGTGCTGTTAACTCATGCATATTTGATATATACACATGGTAGTTGTTTGAAAAGCCTAAAATGTTTGTAGCTTCGATAAATTGGTTGGGGCAGGCATGTCATTAATTGCGCTTGATCGGGCAGGGTACCAGTTATTTTATTCTGGACATAAATAGCCCACACTTTGTGTTATGGGGTTCTCCCTTTTCATAAAGATGGACTCGTCCAGAGTATACTTATACTACTGCTATAGAAGCGAGACGGGAGAATACCGCGTTTTCACACCGTAGTTCCATTGACACTGTCAGCTCCCTGCCTTCGGGCGGAGAGCGCTCTCTGCTTCCGAGCAGAGAGCACTAACCCAGTCGTGGTTCCGCCGAAGGGTAGAACCACGACTGAGGAAAAATAGACAGATATTTTTTGACTCGGCTATATGGCCGGGAATACCCACTATAAAATGACGATGTATCACTTCTGGCCTTGCGTGGGAAGGCTAGTAAATACAGAATACCGCGTTTTCACAGAGAGTTAACCGGAGAATACGAGAGTCTTTAGTAGCCAATACACAGTCGTTCATAGTAATTCTGTGCTCCACTCATCGAGAAGATTATTACGCAGTACCCGTCAGCTTACGACGCGGACATACTCAATATACTACAGCTTCACTTCCACAGACTTGAAATATACTTCTTACTAACCCACATTCCTGGACTACTAATCTTCATTCATGTCTGTATCCTTACGTTAATACACTTATTTTCTATCTCAATTACTGGTCGTTGTTCATTTATTTGTGCGGGTCCCATTTCCGGGACCCACAACATTTTGTTTCATTAATTTTTAACCCGTTTCTTTGATCCATTCGAATACTATTCTTAGTATTTCGCATGTTAGTGTTTGGTTTCACTTTTAATCAGTATGTCATCCAGATATGCTTGCGCAGAATCTAACCCAGCGAGCATTGTATCCATAATTTGTTGAAAAAGTGCGGAGCTACCATTATCTCGAAAGGAAGTCGGTTGAATTTATACAGACCTTTATGAGTGTTGATAGTAATTTTGAACAATCTTCTACTAGTGTTTGTAGTCGGGCGTCCGACAAGTCCAACATAGAAAAAAGTTTTCCTCATTTAGTTTGTCAAAATTTCTTTCGGACTTGATAACGGTTAATTATAATTTTGCTAGCTTTCTGTTGAGAAATCAGTACATACGCGAATTTTATTATTGCTTTTCTTCAAATAAACTGTCGGCAATGCACATTTGCACATTCAGAGTAGTCTACTTTGGAAATACTCCCTAATTATAATAGCCTTTCCAATTCCTTATTAATTGGATCTATCGCTGCAAAAGGTACACCACATTTTGGTCTGAATATTGGTGTTATATTGGTTGTATTTCCTTTAACTTGAAAATTCGCCTTGGTATTTGTGCACGTGCCAAATTTCTAGGAACGTTTGTTTTCAGTTTAAAATTTTTCTTGTACTTGTGATAAGATTATTTACTTGGCTGCAGAACGAATTGATTGTGAGATCCCAAATATTAAATAAGGCAACACCATCCGTTCCCAATAAATTTGTTGGATTTTTCTCACACGGATACCACTGCTTTTTTTTTTGTTTTTACAAAGAAAGAAATATTACACGTGAACTCACCTAAAAAATAATTTCTACCTCGAAACATCACGTGCAACTTTTCTCGAAGTCAGTAAACTAGGTTTACGCACTTTTCTTTAAGTCTTTTCATTAATTATAGTAATACCAGACCAAGTATCCAATTGTAATTTTATTTATTTATTGTTAATCGAGAAAAACAATTTTTCTCTTTGGAGATGTTTCGCCTTGCTGAGTTTTTCTTTCCGCTTGTCGCTTTTCCCAATGTATTTACTTTGTTGACATACTTTCTGTTTTTCTTCCATTTTCTTTTGGATTTGCAATAAGTACTCTTATTTCCTAATCTTTCACATTTGGAGCATTTTTTGTTTCTAAAGAAACAATCATTTTAAAATGCTTACCACAACACACCCGTGGCAAGTATTATGTATTGAAGGAGGGTTTATCGTATTCATTTTTTACTCTTTTGCTAGGAGTTAAAAAATGTCTATTTTCTTTTCCTTAGACGGTCGGACGATATGTATTTGGGAAATATTTTTCTCCTCAATCCAAGTTTTAATTCAAGTTTTCAATTCACCATACGTTGACAATCTTCAGCTATTTTTGAGAGTTAATTTTGAATCCATTTCTAGTTTAGTTAGAATCCTGGATCTTGTTTTCACGTCCTAATTTAAAGTTAAGCACTAAACGAATATCAAACATTGAAATGAGTCTGAAATTAACTCATTTGACAACTTCTGCGTAGGTAACAAAATCGTTATCGTCATACTTTACTAGTTTTAGACAATTCCAGCATGAAATGAATAACGAGGTTCTATTTCCAAAATGTTTTTGATAATATCTCTACAACTTCCTCTAAATTTACCTCACCTAACTTATTTATAAATGGAATTTGTCTCTCTCTCTCTCTCTCTCTCTCTCTCTGTGTGTGTATTCGTTACCTATCGAGTTATAGAAGGAGTGGTCCGATTTAATTCATAGACAAAGACATAAATGATATTCAGAAGTTTCAAGGTTGCAGTTCTTACAATAGTGCAGAAAATCGATAATATATATATATAAGGCAAGATGTTTGTGTGTGTGTCTGTTTATCTGCCTGTATATCCTTTATACAAATCCACAATTTTTATCCGATTCTCACCAAACTTCACATGAATATTTTTTAGTCTGAGCTCCAGGACCATGGATTAGTTTTAAAGCTTTCATTATACCCGAGCAACGCCGGGCTATGCTGCTAGTATATATATATATATATATATATATATATATATATATGTTTGTGTGTGTGTGTGTGTGTGTGTGTGTGTGTGTGTGTGTGTGTGTGTCAGCACCCAGTAGCAGCAGCCTGTCCCATACTTAAATGCAATCTTCATGGCCTTACAGTTGTGTTTAAGCATGAAACACACTGTCACTGCTGAGTATTGACTTCAATTTTCACGTTTATATTTACATACTCTATACCTTACATCGAACACTTAACCTATAAATACAGTAGACCTTAAAACTATATTTTTTCATAAATTAATGTGTGTGATTATAAATGTTTACGTTTCAGTGTTTTTGTTTTGTTCTTTAATTTATAACTTCTTCATATGAAACAACTTAACAGATTTAAGTTGAAAATCTTTGAGCTACCCAAAAATGTCATCTGTTGTATTTTTTACTTAATTCTTTTGATTTTGGTCTTTTCAGTGCAGTAAAACTTGTGGTACAGGAATTCAAAACCGTATGGCAATATATATTGAGGAACAGAACAAAAAACTGGCTGACAGAAAATTTATGCATTTTTCATGTTCATCAAGGGGACAATTTTCACAATAATAGTCGGACTTTCTTTTCGTCATTCCAATGCGAACAATCCTTTTTGAACTTCAATTACTACATGTAGAATACGTATTTTTTCTCTGTGATCCTCGTAGAAGTTCAGAATTTGATCTTCCTCGCCAATTTCATAACGTTAGTTTCGTAACCTTATTCTGAAAAGAACTTATGGTAACTCGCTATTAACTATTAGTTATATAATATTAACTATTAGTTAATATGTATAATATATTATATAATTATATATAATATATTTTATATCATATATGTATATAAATTATATTATATATAATATATTATATATAATAAATTATATAATTATATATAATATATTATATATAATATATAAATTATATTATATATAATATATTATATATAATATATTATATAATTATATATATTATATAATATATATAATATATTATATAATTATATATAATATATTATATATAATATATATATAAATTATATATAATATATTATATATAATATATTATATAATTATATATATTATATAATTATATATAATATATTATATATAATATATATATAAATTATATTGTATATAATATATTATATAATTATATGTAATATATTATATATAATATATATAAATTATATTATATATAATATATTATATATAATATATTATATATAATATATTTTATAATTATATATATTATATAATATATATATAATATATTATATAATATTAACTATTAGTTATATAATATTAGGTTTCTTAGTGTAAAGTCAACGTACTAAATGAATCCTTCGAATAATACACAATAATGCGCTTAGAATAATTCTCTCGAGTAATTAACCCAGAAAAAATCTCTTCAATGACGAACAACATCGGAGTGATGCACAACAGAATAGATCTTGGAGAGAAGATGGGTGCTGCCGAGCAACCTTAAACTCCGCTGGAAATATCAAAGTTTTCTTCCCTGAAGTTACAGTGACAATTGAAGCAGTTGAAGGACGAATGATAATGTTGATAATGATGATCCCAATGATACCGTCAGCATCGACCCCTCTCCTTATTATCAATATACTGGGCTTTGGGGTGAAAGCAAGATAAATGTTTTACAATAGTAGCATTTTTTGTTATGTGGTATAAAATGCTTAAGTTATCAGTACTTACCTGTGTGCATTGTCTGAAATATTAAATAGTGCGGGACCCTCATTTCCCCTTTGCGTCACTCCCTGATGAGAATTAATGTTTCCGTAGTGGTTTCCTTGGCAGGCACGTGGACTGATATAGTTTCTCTATCTGATATAGATATCCAGTTGAGTCAAGACTTGGAAAGTGATTTTAAATGACTGAGAAGATATTCTTTCCCTGCAGTCATATGTTGCTGGGAAATCGACATAACAGCTGTACAATTTCTTTTTTAGAGGAGCATACAATTTTCATGGGATATTTGATAAGAAAAGAACATCTTTCTTGTTGAGATCGTGTGCTGTTGCGAAGTCAACATAAAGGGTATACAAGTTCTATTGTGAAGGTATGCAACTTTCTGAATTAGTATGATGACACATACAGCAATTAAATTCCTTACCAGAACGAAAACCAAATTGGTCTGTGAGGAAATAACTTTCATAAAATGATACGAGTCTAGTTAATATAATGTTAATGATGAACGATGTGAATGAAAGCATAGGAAAAGGTGACTTCTTCCAAAAGCAAAGGCAAAAGATAAAAGCAAAATATACAAAGAAACAAATAATAAACATTTCTGAAGGAAAAACAATATTATATCATTGAGTGCCAAAAGCTATTATTATTAATTCTTTTTTTAGATACGAATATAATACCTAAGGTGGAGGTATTGTATTCGGTTGCGTTTGTTTCTTTTTTTTTTTTTTTGTTTCTTTGTTTGTTTCTCTGTCTGACGTGATCAAGGTATCTCAAGACCCACTGGATACATTCGGGTGAAACTTTCAGCAATGATTAGCCTCACGAATTGTATGAGCTGATTAGATTTTGGGTTCGATCCGTTACGGGATAAAATTTCTGCGTTATTTTTGCCTTTTTATAAATAAAATTTAAGTTTTGCCTTTCAAATGACAAATATTGAATTAACTCCCCTAGATATTTTTAAATACTGAATTACCACCCCTGTTTTATTTTTAGGGTGTGTATAATTTAGAGAGTGGTCGAGTTCATTTTTTTTTTATTTTCACTCTTAAGTTCATTGTATTTATTTCTCCTCATTTTAAAAATCATCTCTTGATAAACGCTGAGATAATGTCGCTATTGCTCTGGTGGAGGTTTGCGATCTTTAACCCTCTTTCTAGTTAATACTGTAATCATGAGGGATTTAAATATATGGTCGCTGGGCGATTCATCGAAAAAATTCAAGGGAATGAGATGATATATTTGTTAGTGAAGAAAGAGATGGTATGTCATCAGTAGCGATAGGAGAATCTCTGACCCAAATCTAAACACTCGGCCTTGTTGAAGGGGTACTCTTTTTTTTTTTTTTACACATATGACGACCATGTTTGACACGGTTTTCTTCTCTTTCGAGTCACCTTTCCAATTTTTCTCTCGCGGTTTAAAAAATATTTAATCTGTTTCATGTTAAAAAAATTTTTAAAAATGCCAGTAAATTTTTGTTGTCTAACTCTAAAATACTGTAATATTATCAGATCGGTGCAAAAGTTTTGCCGGTTTTTAAAAGGGGCATTTTAAATCATTAATTTATTTCATGCATATTGTTATTACTTAAATATAACACCATGATTAATTTATAACTTTTTCTTTAAGATTATTAAAGCATCATTCATATTTTTCTGCAATATTCTCCAGAGAACCTGCGATGTGTTTCTTGTTGCGAATCTTTGCTTTCACGACACCTTCAGACAACATTTTTGGGTAGGCTTGTCACAGGTGATGAGAAGTGCCATCTTGCCCCATCCTGCACATTCTCTTGATCTAGCTCCCTCGGATTATCACTTATTTCGAAGATTACAAAACCATGTAGATGGCCTTAGGTTAACATCACGAGAGGAGATTGAACATGAGTTAGATTCATACTTCACATCAAAACCTAAAGAATTTTACAAGCGAGGCATTTGTAAGCTCGTTGACAGATGGAATCAAATTATAGAGAGCAAAGGTTGTTATTGTTATAAATAAAGATTTTCAAAAACACACCGTTTTGCATTTTCAAGATGAAATTTTAAACTGGCAAGAACTTTTGCACCGACCTGATAAATGGTGACTAAGGGAACATTTTTGTCACCAAATATAATAAAGTTAAAAGTAACGAAAGAAATGATTTAAAAATTTCTTACTTCTTTGATTGGTAGATAGTTCCAAATATCAATCAAAAGACTCCTAAAGAAATCTTTGCAGAAGGTTTTAGTGCACGAAGCCGGCCCCCAAGACGTGTATATCCCTTTGTTAAGAAATGATGGTGCTCCTGCGAATCCACTTTTCTGCTTCAAAAAATAAACTTCGATCCAGTTATTGACTGAAAAGAAAAAAAAAGATGATTTATTTGCACGAAGAAAAAAAAAGTTTGAACAGTGAAATAAAACTTAATATTAGGTTTTCTTATTCTTCCATATTTTTGTTTCATAAAATAATGAATATATTTATTTTGCATTTCAGTCCCTTTTACTGTCTGTGTCTCTCACTGATACACAATCACAATTATATATATATATATATATATATATATATTTTAATTCAGATACTTTAATCCAAGCGGAAAAAGCAGGAAGGTAAATTCCAAAAACCCGATCCTAATTAATATTAAAAAATTTATTTTAATATTAAAAAATGATACAGGAAGGGAGCTCTATGTAATAAAATATTACAGAGCAAATATAAATTAAGAAAGGATTAATCCAATGATGTTGGATGATCATTTCGATATGAAAATCTCCACGGGGGATAACACATCACCTCAGCAACATAAAAATCCTTTCAGAAACTGGAATATATATATAAATAAAGAACATAAGTTGGATGTTTTTATAAACCCATTGGTAATATAATATTTCTCGGCTCTCTTATCGACCGCTCATCAGACCAAATTCATACAACAATGAATGGGTCAAAATTATCCAGATAAAGTCAAGCAAAAGGAAATAAGAAAAAAAGAGAAAAAGAAACAGAGTAGAAAAAATAGGGAAAGAAGTTTAACTTAACAGTGTTAAATCTTAGCGTTTATATTATATCTAGACTTGGCTTAGATTTACAAAAACAGTAGTTATAGAAGTCAATGAATTTTGACTTGGATTTTTAGTTGTTTACTTTTAGGTGCATGACATTAAAAATTAAAAATTAGTGGTTGAATTTTATAATACTCTGTTAAATCTTAACATTGAGTTATCGTTGGATTTAATCTCCTGTGGAATTTACCTTATCAAGTACCAAGAAGTCTATATATATATATATATATATATATATATATATATACATATATATATATATATATATTGTGTATTTTGGCAATGATCTCTCTTTTATGCAGGTTTCGTTAAAAATGACTAGGTATTATCATTAAGTTCTTTTATATAATTTTTCATGTGGTCTCATGATGTTTTTCTTTTTAGAACTCAAATTATATAAGAATTCTTCCAAGGTTTTGAATTTTCGAGCTGTAGATTTAGCCTTTATCAATAATTAATTTTGTTTTATATGTAAATAAACATGTGCAAAGTTTATGTATATAGTCTCTTGTGTAGGTTAAGTTCCAAACACGGTAAGCACATTGTTACCGTGTTCATAATTGATGTTATTAAATGTAGGGTTTCTCTTTTTTATTAGTAATGCTTCAATTATTTTTAATCTTCTTGTACATGTGGATGATGCTATTATGCATGTACTGTCAATGAAGATATCACGAATAGGTCCTGGAAGATCTCGATGTGTGTTTAAATGAGATCAGATGGAACTGTTGTAGGAAAGGTGCAATGTCAATTTCTCGTCATTTTTTGTGGTGCTGTAGCCAATGTAATTGTTTTGGGATTTGAATAGTTGAGGAACACACTTCTTCAAAGGACATGTAAATTCTTAAACGACACTGGTTCTCTGCAGTTTAGATTTTGTCGGTGAATTATGATTATTGACGATGAGATTGACAGTTTCGAATTATTGTAATAAGCAATTAATTTAATTTTAATTTAATCGGTGTTGCACAATTTGGGAATTATTTTATATAGGATGCCATGGATAAATTATCGCCATTTTTAATTTCACGCATGCGCGTTGTTTTTTCTTTATTTTGTCGACTGCACCGTGTAGTGGGTGTTCATTGTGGCGCATTGGATATCGGCTCGGAACGAGAAATCGAGGGTGCCGAGTTCGAATTCCAGTTGAATTCCTTGCATTCACTTACGCACAAATACCCTTGGAAAAGGTATTAATCCGTCTCTTCCTTCCAGTTATGGGTTAAATATCAGGACAGATTGGGTTCTATAGCCTTGGCTGGCAACCAGTCTACTGCAGAAAGCAATGACAATCTACTGCGGGATTATCTTCTGCCCAGTCAGTCATGTCTCTTTCGAGACATGATCGTTCAAGCGTGTATCACGTATGGCACTTAAGTGACCGACTGACTGTGTAGCAGGATCAGTAGGCACCATTTGTGAAAAAAGAGTACCATAATGCAATTCACTCCGCCAAAAGTTTGTAAACAGCATGCTGAAATGCTTGGCATTAGCACCGGAATCTCTGATATGAACATGCCATATAGAGTGTTTGAGCGTTAATCTGACTTGAGTGCAGATGATCCTGAAAAAACTGGATGAGTCAATTGGCGATTACGAATGTGTATGGAGTAACCCCTTCTGATGGCAACGTTTTTATTCATTTTCCAACTAGGCCTCAAACTCAACACGGATGCCTACATCAAGTGATTTGAGGAGATAATGCTGACATGGGTCAAGAGAAGTGGCGTCTGGAAGACCCTTATGTGTGGCAACAGGATTCTGAACTATGCCGCACAAGCAAGAGAACCCAGGCTGTCAGCCAATTTCTGCGACAACATCACCCCATACGTCTGGCTACCTAACTCCCTTGACTGCAACCCCAAGAATATTATGTGTGGGGTACAGTTGAGCGAGAGATCAACAAAACTCTTTGTGTCACTGAAGATGAACTGAGGTAAGGACTATAGCTGCATGCACAAACGTAAATTAGGATACCGTCTAGAAGAGTTGCAAAGAATTCCGAAGTTGTCTGGGGCATGTAGTTGAGGCCTATGTCGATTTTATTGAATAAAGTTACTCTTTACTATTTTAAGATATTTTTGCTTAATTTTAGCAAATATATCCATCAAAATGAGATGTCAGTGCTATTTTTATGCATAATTTAGACGGCAATTCATTCATGGCATCCTGTATATATATTTTTGGATTCCAGTTAAAATTGATTATTGGTGTAACAGATTTTTTCAGTTACTGCCTAGACAGGAAAAATAGTTAGAGGAAAATGATTTGCATAAATATCTTACTTATACACTCTCTTCTTAATCAACCAGTGACGGCATATCAGTGACAACTCATCTTATCACCGCGAATAATTGAGACATGCATGTTCCAGATGTATTAATGTGAAGTGATAATAAAAAGATTCGCTAGATTATCGACTCGCATGCATATATATATATATATATATATATATATATATATATATATATATATATATATATATATATATATATATATATATATATATATATATATATATATTAGTCAACCACATAGAAGCCGGTTTCGCTGTTTCACAGCTCATCAGTGTGGCTAGAAATACACTTTGAAACTCGACCTATTTGGTGTCAGTTGGAGTCGCTAACCCCTGAACCCATAGGCGCATAGAATCAGAGAAGGGAAATTTTGGCGCGTTTTATACAAGCGGTGTATACACACACCAGTCACCGAAATAAATCAATTCAATGCTGAAGAGTAATCGCTAAAGTAGTAACTGTTTTTAAAATTTTCTTCTCTAGAGAACTCAATCATAATGACAGTATAATACATTATATATATATAAGGTTTATCAAAACTACTTTGTATATGTATAGTTGAGTTATTAGTATTTAGCGCCAAGATTATTGTTTTTCAGTGGTTTTACTGATAAAATGTATTTTGGCAAGCAGGGTTTTTTATCATAAAGTGCTTGATATCAGGGTAGAGATAGCAAATTGATAAGCACAAAGAGTTTGTCACTTTAACTGATCAAGTTCGTGAAAAATTCGAAGTTATGTTATGATATTCTCACTCATTAGGGCTGGTTTACCGTTAAGTCTTGTTTTTTTGTATGTAGCGTGCTGTAATTATTTTTGGGAGTGGTCTTGTTTGTGATTGGTTGTTTTTTTATTTTCTTTTGTTTTGTTTTTTTCATTTTTATTTTTATTGTGCAGTTGTTTGATTGGTTTTTATTTTTATAGTTTATCGAGTTTAGTGTACGTCAAATCAATAAAAGAAGTCAATACAACAACAAAAGAGGCCAATCAAAACTTATTTAATATAAAGCAATTAAGCGAACATCCGCTCACGCGTACAAGTAGAATTTGAAGGAAAGCGAATGACGTACCAAATACATCGGGCTGTGATGGTGTGAGGTACTCATAAAAAGCAGGAAGAGACGGATTTGATCAAGTGACCAAAAGAAAGAGAGAATTCAGGTAGAAAACCAGGGCGTGGGGGAGAGACTCCTCCATATTTAATAGTCTGCAAGGATAGATCTGATTGGTTTGATGAACGCTGACATTCCCAGAGTACATCGTATCCCAACTCTGCTCTTGAGCCGGGCCCCGTAAAAAATGCGCCGATGTGAGAGTGATTCGGCAGCAGACGAAAAGATATAGACCAGAGAGAGAGAGAGAGAGAGAGAGAGAGAGAGAGAGAGAGAGAGAGAGAGAGGGATCACCGCTTTGCCAGATCTGATGTGATTTTACGCCCTGAAGAGAAACGTCCAACTTAAAGCTTGTTCCAGAAGTCTCGTTAAAATCTAAGACAAACTCTGTGTTACGATAATCGAGATGGGTTGATAATTATATATATATTCATGCACACACACACACACACACACACACACACACACACACACACACACACACACACACGTGTGTGTGTATATATATAATGTGCGTATATATATAATGTGTGTGTGTATATATATAATGTGTATATATATAATGTATATATATATATATATATATTTATATATATATATATATATATATATGCAGGATGCGATGGATGAATTATCGTGTAAATTTTAAAAAAATGAAAATAAAAATATCTATCTCATTACCTACTAGTCTCCCCTCAACTAAAACACAAGACACACATGAAATCAATTAAAATTATCAAAAGTAGCAAACGAAATCTCAAAAAAGTAAACCTCCCCACCAGTATACCATCTCCTACACCAATGTGAAGGGTCTATGTTCCAAATTTACTGTAGTCATCTTGAGTCTAAACCTGAGCTCCTGTTTCTGTCTGAAACAGGTTTCAATGCATCAATCCCACTGCAGGGGGTTTCAACCCGTGCTACTCACCCCTGATAGTTAAACACAACCATCTCCAAGGTGAGTACATCAAGGCATAGTACCACATTCGTTTTCGCTCTTTATCGACGTCAGAACAGTATTTTTTGGTCGAATATTTGAGAGGATTGATAATATCTTCACCGAATCGACTTCAATATTCACCAGAAATACTAGTTAGTTCACTCGAAAAAGAAAAACCCGATTAAAAAGGAAGATATTGAAGAGATTTCTCCATCGCCTATGAAATAGCCCAGATCATAGAAGCCACCTTCTTCCTTATCTTGACGGGTCATTAGTTGATGCTTTTCGACCTCTCCCTCATTTCCCTGATAAATGCCAAGTAAAAGGTTTACTCGCTGGGCACGTCTGAAAATTCCTTTGTTAGATTTATGCCAAATCAGTCATCACCTGGTTTGTCATTCCATAGGACGATTTTTTGCTGCATGGAAGTTGACTCGAACAGCTTTTGATCGTGGAAGCTCCTCTTTCAAACTTATCCAAAATTGCTATTCTCGTCTCAGAATTGATCCTTTCTTGATTAGGCTTACGACCATATCACGTTGAATACACCAGTTCTCGTTCGATCTTCGAAGTTAAGCAATGTTGAGCCTAGTCAGTACTTAGATGGGTGACTGCTTGGGAATACCAGGTGCTGTAAGCGTTTAGTGACGGATGTGTGTTGTGGTGCAGTGGATAACGGCTCGGAAAGAGAAATCGGTGAGCCGAATTCGAATTCCAGTTAAATATCCTGCATTCACTTAAGCACTGGTGCCCTTGGGAAAGGTGTTAATTCGTCCCTTCCCTCCAGTTATGGGTTAATTAACAAGGATAGGACTTGGGGACGCTGCCCTTAAAAACAAATCCCAATGAATCTTGATACTCGAAAAAAGAAAAAGGTTTTACTAGACACAAAATTTATCTAAAAACAACAATAAATTGTTGAAAGAAAAAGGTATTACCAGCAAAAAATAAATAAAATTTAGTTAGCAATAAATGACCCGCCGAGGTTGATATGCCATGAAAACAAAACAACCAACCAACTTTCTTGATTAGAGAGTTTTATAACAACAAGCGATTCAAACAAAACGAAGCAGCCAGGCCTGGTTTACCCCTGAATGCCCTACAGCCATACCTCACCGTCAGTACAACTACAATATCTATCGCAAGGGGCGGTGTAGTTTGGTTCTTATTACATTCAGAACCTTCCGCAATCGCTGCAAGAAACTTCTGGAAAATGCAAAGTGCAATTCTGCGCAAGTTATCGAACTACAAGATTAGCAACGAGGTCCCGTCCTTTTACTGGGAAACCAATTAATTGTAAACGCAAATTCTACTCCACAGCTTCTTTTCTCGCACTTCCCGCCTGTGGAATTCCTTTCCATTTACTTGCTTTCCCGACAGCTACAATCTCCAAGAATTTAAATGTAAAGTCAATAGTCATCTCCCATCTCACTAACCTGTATCCTCTCTCTCATGCTCCCTTCTCCGTCCACTCCACTCTCATCAGCATTCTCCTCTTTCTCATACCCACTTCCTGACACCCCATATAACCTGTCACTCTTTCTCATAACTTTCCTCTTATGTAACCCCCTGCAAAACAGTGGCAGTAAAATGCCTTGCTTGGAGCGATATGATTATAAAAAAAAAGTGCTCCAAGAATTCTGGAATTTTTAGGAAGAAACACGATTTTTGGAAAGGTTGGCATTTAATAGATTTTTTTTAGATAAGACGTCATAAAAGTAAATAATGTTAAAGAGGCAATTAAGTTAAAATATTTACATTAAATTTTATAAACTGTAAGAATTTTTAAAGTAGTTTCAACCCAAGTGTGAAAGGATATATATATATATATATATATATATATATATATATATATATATATATATATATAATAACAAAAGAGAGAAAATACACAAACAGTAATTACGATAACAGAAGGTAAAGACTGATTCTGCATTTAAATATTTTAAGATCAATTTTGACTGGGAACTTTGTTGATGATAGCTGTCCAGAGACGTAAAGATACAAAAGTTTACCCCGGTTACAGGCTAGAATTACACAACCTTGTCTGTGGTACACAACGGGCATAGCGGGATTCACGCTAGACTTTGCCGTCAGTCTGAATATCTTAAGCAAACCTAATCAACCTGATCCAGACAACATAACAGGCACCAATCGAGGATAGATAGAAAGCCGGACGACCCGTAATTCAGTATTATTCAACAAACACAGAGAAGCTGTCGACAAGCGACTGTCTAAAAAAGATAAAAATAAGACAGGACTATGAGCAGAGGGAGTATAGTTTGTGAGTTAAGAAGTAATATTTATTAGAGTTGTCAATAATAAGAAACTTTAAGGGTTGTTAAGAAACGTTGAGGTTACATTTAGGAAAATTGTGGTTGTTACCTTGAGGATTACATTTGAGACATTTTGAGGGTTACAGGAAAAGAAAAACATCTTTGCATGTCAGTCAATTAAGTGCCATACGTGATACACGCTTCTGCGATCATGTCTCGAAAGAGAGACATGACTGACTAGACAGAAGATGTATCCCACAGTAGGTTGCCATTGCTTTCTGCGGTAGACTGGTTGCCGACCAAGGCTATAGAACCCAATCTGTCCTATTATTTAACCCATAACTGGAAGGAAGAGGCGGATTAATACCTTTCTCGAGGGTATTTTACGTAAGTGAATGCAAGGAATCCAACTGAAATTCGAACTCGCCTCTCCGATTTGCTATGTCTGAAAGCGTCTAAAAAGAAAGTTAAAAATCATTGAACGTGCCAAAATGATATAAAAAAATGCTAAATGATGATTCTGGCAATATTACTGAAATAATATATTTTGTAATGCTAATGACAGGAAAACAATATGGCCGACGAAAAAGAGAGAAAATAAAAAATAAATGGAAAATATAGTTACAAGTGGTAGGTGACTGATAAATTTCAGAAATCTGTGGAAATTCAATACAGCAAAACGAACCGAAAGTCAATTATATTCATTATCGTAATTAAAATCTATGTAAAATTGATCGGCATTTTTCGAAAAAAGAAAAATAATTTTTAAATATTTGATATGTTACTTACGTTTCAGTTCATAATAAGTCAGCTGATTCGGATCCGTTGTGGCATTGACGGTCACTTTGTCCAACAATGAATAGAACATGTGGCAATAACCATTATCAAACCTCCAAACATGGCAGAATTCTTGACGCATACAAACTGAAGCACATTGCAATTTCGTGTTGATTTTGAAAATTTCAAACGTTGCCTGGGTGCCTTCCTTCAAGAAGACGTTGTGACCATTCGGCAGCAAATGGTAATGCGACTGGAGACTTTCCCCGTTCACGAATATGGAACTCTGCTCACCGATTAACAATTCCTAGTTATTATTCATTGAACCACCGGCATATCATTGCTAGCAACACCTCGTATTCTCATACAGCCACCTAAGTACTGGGCAAGTTCGACGTTGTTTAACTTCGGTGATTGTACAACAACAGGTGAAAATTTGAGGACGTCTAATACAACAAAACCAAAACGGAATCTAGTCATATTCTTTATCATAATTACAACCTCTGTTAAATATCTCCACGAATTTCTAAAGAAAAATAAAAAACACAAATTTTGAATATTAGATATGCTACTTACCTTCATTTGTTTCATAATAAGTCAGCTGATTCGCATCCTTTGTAGCCTTGACGGTCACTTTGTCCAACAATGAATGGAACATGTGGCAATAACCATTATCAATCCGCCAAACATGGCAGAATTCTTCACGCATACAAACTGACGCACATTTTACACTTGTGTCGCTTTTGAAACTTTTAAACACTTCCTTGGTGCCATTCTTCAAGTAGACGTTGTGACCATTCGGCAGCAACTTGTAGAGCGACTGGAGACATTCCCCGTTCACAAATATGGAGGCAGGAAGAAGCACAAATGACATTTTCCATACGAAGGAAATTCTGGTATCTGCCATTATAAGTTCGGTGAGTAGATGTCTATGAATAAATCAGTAAACTTAGTACAGTTATTGATCAACGACGGTAAACTTAAGACAAATACAATACTAAGTAATAATTATTGATTTCCTATCGATCGACAATCATCATCATCATCATCATCATCATCACCATCATTTATCCATCACACCCAGATGGTGCATAGGGCAGCAACTTTTTGTTGCTGTTTCTGTAACAAACTGTTTTTTACGGGGCCGGGTTGTTAGCCCTGAACCCAACCCCTAAACCTGGAGGACCGGTGGACCATTCTTGGGCCTTATGTTTACAGCACCTGGTATTCCCAAATGGTCACCCATTTAAGTACTGACTAGGCTCGATGTTGCATAACTTCGGTGATCGGACGGGAACCGGTGTATTCAACACTATATAGCCGTAGAGATCGATCGACAATACTAAGTAATAATTGTTGATTTTTCTATCGATCGGCATTCTAAGAAAACAAAACACCGATTCAATAGATTAAAAAATTTGATCCCCACGAAGAGCCCAGATATTTTTGCCTGATGCCAGGCTAAACGTAGTTTATTAAATATACTAATGTAATGAATTCAATTATTTCTACCTGTCCTTTTGTTTCCGATGATTCGTTAGATTGTCGAGGGGACATGTAATTCTTCTTCATGACATCTCTAAAGGCATAAGGGTTATTTGGCAGTGTCTATTTTTTTTCTAATTAATATGTGACAGGCCAACATTTTTATTGGGTTAGATGGTACCAGCTGAAAGGAACGGTCTCTGACCCGATCTGTTATCGAATATCCGTGTTGATTGTTAGGTTGCTTTGTCGTTTATGGTTTATCGATGCTTTTTGGGTTATTTAAAGCCGAAACCAATTGAACAGGTGTAGAGGCTCATCCCTTGTTCCCTGTTTAGGATGTGGTTTCCGGCTTTCTCTTTTCCAATCTTTTTCACTTTTCCTTTTTGTTTATTTTTTTTTTCAATTGGAGTAGATAGACTGAACTATCACCCGGTTCACACTCCACCCAAGTCTATTGAACAGGTGTAGAGGCTCATCCCTTGTTCCCTGTTTAGGATGTGGTTTCCGGCTTTCTCTTTTCCAATCTTTTCCCTCTTACGTAACCCCCTGCACACCAGTGGCCTTATCGCCTTGCCCGGGGTGATATGATTAAAAAAAAATTGTAGGAGGTTGCTTACAGTAACGTGTACTCCTAAGCGATCCCACGTCTATTTCTGATTCGTCTCGACACGGCTTCACTTTGGTGATCGAAGGACAACGCCCAATATAAATAGCATTTTTATAAACGTGGGAAGTAATTACTACTCTTCTTAATAACTATGGCTGAGTGGCTGAGAAAACAAGTGGATTCACACCTTTCCCAAGTGCATTAGTCCGAATTAGAGAAAATTGTCCCATGCAGAGATTAAAATATAACACTAAATTGCATTTTCTGTATTTTTTTTAATCATAGAGGGAGATGCTCTGACATTTTTTTTTAATCGTATCACCCCAAGCAAGGCGATAACGCCACTGATGCGCAGGGGGCTACGTAAGGGCAAAAAGAATGGAAAAGAGAAAGCCGGAAACCACATCCTAAACAGGGAACAAGCGATGGGCCTCTTCACCTGTTCAATAGACGTGGGTGGAGTGTGAACCGGGCGATAGTTTAGTCTATCTACTCCAATTAAATTCTTACCAGTTTTGACATATATACCTTTAGTCAGCTATTACGTTATTTTTACTTCCGGCTAGCTAAAAAAAAAAAAAAGAAAGAAAAAACAACAAAAAACTATTCATTTTTTCTGTGTCAGTTCAAATTTAATCATTTGAATTGACGAAATTTAAGATGTATAAACAATAATAAAATGCCGTCGTGATTATTTCATTTCATTTTCCACAAGAAGAAAATAGTGTTCTTTGTTTATATCTTGAAAGAGCAACTGATTTTAGCGGCTGCTTTTCAGAGCCACATAAACAAAGTATCAAGACTTTATCTGGTCTGCGATCTGCTATTTACTTATGCATTTTGATAGACTATTCGAAGGATTGGAAACACGTTGTTAATGTGCTCTTAGTTCTACGTAGATCAAGACTGTTTTTATATATATTCGAGAAAAAAAAACAACTATTCGGAGATAAGGAAACAAAATTCTAAAACGTTATCTATTCTGCCAAGGGGAGCAGCTTCTTTTATTCAGGAGAAAACAAAGAAAAGAGGAGCTTATCCATTCTGACTTTTGGTAACAACTGTTTTTCATGCATGCATTCAGGTGACTATTAGTGACACCGGAAACAAAGTGTTTGGATCATTCTACCTTGCAGAAGCAGCTGTTTTCACGGATGAATTCGTGAGACGATTCGACAACAGACGAAAAGTGTTTCCTAACACATTTTGCTATTGGTTTATTCCTGGAACCTTGTGAAAGTACCCTTATTTACGGATGTCTTTGGGAAAAATTCGAGTTTAGAACCTTATTTCTTCTGCCTTGGGGGAAAGCTGTGTTTTACCGATATATTCAGGAACAGTCAGCCAGGTAAGAGCCATACGGGATACACGCTTGGGCTATCATATCTCGAAAGAGCCATGACTGACTGGGCAGAATACTATCCAACAGTAGTTGACATTACTTTCTGCGGTAGACTGGTTGCCAGCCAAGGCTATAGAACCCAATCTATCCTGTTATTTAACCCATAACTGGAGGGAAGAGACGGATTAACACCTTTCCCAACGGTATTTGTGCGTAAGTGAATGCAACGAATTTAACTGGAATTCGAACTCGGCTTTCAGTTTCTCGTTCCGAGCCGATATTCACTGCACCACAACACACATCCTAGCACCATAATGCACATCCTTACACCACAGCGCACAATGGCTCGGAACGAGAAATCGGGTAGCTGTGTTCGAATTACATTTAATTCGTTGCATTCACTTACGCGCAAATACCCTTGGGAAAGGTATTAATCCGTCTCTTCATTCCATGTATGGGTTAATTAACAGTACAGCTTAGATTCTATAGCCTTGGCTGGCAACCAGTCTACCGCAGAAAGTAATGGTAACCTACTGCGGGATAATCTTCTGCCAAGTCAGTCATGTCTCTTTCGAGACATGATCACCCAAGCGTGTATCTCATATGGCATTTAACTGACTGACTGATTCAGGAACAGTAAACAAATTGCTAGAAGCTTATGTCTTCTGGCTTGAGTAAGCAGCTGGATGTATTTTTATGGATGTATTGGAGTAACTGTTTGTTAACAAGAAACAAACAGTTAAGCCAATGTACCGATTATATACAATATAGAGTTCGATACATGAATTGTTTAAATGGCTCAAAATTGAAAATAACCAAATTTACCAAAATTACACCAAAATATTTTGAAATACTACAGTCAGTCAGTTAAGTGCCATACGTGATACACGCTTGGGCGATCATGTCTCGAAAGAGACATGACTGACTGGGCAGAAGATTATCCCGCAGTAGGTTGCCATTGCTTTCTGCGGTAGACTGGTTGCCAGCCAATGGCTACAGAACCCAATCTGTCCTGCTATTTAACCCATAACTGGAAGGAAGAGATGGATTAATACCTTTCCCAAGGGTATTTGCGCGTAAGTGAATACAATGGATTCAACTGGAATTCGAACTCGGCTACCCGGTTTCTCGGTCCGAGCCGATATCCACTGTACCACAAATTGGTTTCAGCCACATTCTCCAGAGGACTTCGGAATATCCTGAAACTCTTCTAGATGATCTACTTGTTTAGGTTGGTGAATGCTGCCATAATCCTTGCCTTCAGTTTACCTTTGGTGTTACAAGGAGTTGTGTTGGTCTGTCACTGAACTGCACCCCACACATAATAAAGGGAGTTGCAGTTTGGGGTGTTAGGTGTCCAAATGTAAAGGGTTATGTGGTCATAGAAATTGTCTTGCAGCCATGACTGCGTTGTCATGCTTGTGTGACATGATGCAGATTCCTGTTGCCAGACAGAAGGTCTTTCAGCGGCCACCCATTTGACCCATTCCATCACTTCCTTCTCAAGGCATTTGATGTAGTCCACAGAGTTTAGTCAGAGGGTCTTCTCCAACAAATCCAAACCCTCTCCATTTATCTTATAAGAACGATCAGAGTGAGTTTTCCGAGCTGGAGTATATTCGTAATCACCATTAGACTCATCCAATTCTTTCTGAATCCTCAGTACTGTTCTCAGATTGGCACTCAAACAATCTGAAATGTTTCTAAGCTTGCTAAGCAGTACACTTTTTGCTGTCAATTGTTAAATGTAACTCCTCTTCTACTCTAACAGTTTCTTTTCTTGTGCTTCCCGTTTGTGAAACTTTTTCCATTTGGTTACGACGATAGTAGTAGTCGTCCATCACATGACCACACAAATCTTCACAAACATTCTCAAATGCCTATAAAAGATAGCAGATGATTTCTCGCCCCACTATCGTGTGGTCATGTGAGACGCCACAAGCTGTAGTGGGATTTTCGCTCTCAGCATGCACGTACGTGTTCGCTAATCCCCCACACAAACAAAATAGAAGACTATTACTATCGTTTGTCTGCGAACTGCTCGTTACAACCAACACTCTTGTCATCTTTGATAATGGCTGATCTAAGCCGAAAGCTCAGAAAGGATTAAATAAATGCTATTAAACTTATCAGACGATATGAAAAAATTTGCATAAAATTAATCGACAAAACTTGCCTATATTATTTAATGAAACAAGCATCAATGAAGAAATGCTACCTAAATACACACAATATCTATCTATCTATCTATCTATCTATCTATCTATCTATCTATCTATCTATCTATCTATCTATCTATATAGGAAGGTGCAAAAGTCTGAACCCATAAGTAATTTGCTAAATACTAATTCACAGTTTACGTATAAGAATCGATTTATTTATGAAAATTAACTTTATAACAATTTACCGTTTGCAGTAAATGTTTGAAATGAATTCCACCTTCTTAAAACACTTTCTTACTCGGGAGGCACATGATCTTTACACATTTCTGAGAACAGAGTTATTCCATCTTATATAGGTAATTTCAGTCATTTCCAATACTGAAGTTGTAAATTTAATTAAAAAAAAATTCCGAAGCTTTCATTTTAGCTTTAATTGATTTCCAGTAAGTGAAATATTCTGGAGTATTTTAACTAAAAGTTATCTTGATTGTAATCTCAACTTTTTAGAGTTTTCAAAATTTATCATCCTTTTGTCCATTTTCACAGCTTGACAAGTTTGTAAATAAAAGTTAATTCTCGGTTTTAAAAATCTTGCAAAAATAAAATATACATCAGTGGCACGTTATTTTTCGAAAATTAGCAAATTTCAAGTAAAATTATTTGAACTTACATAAGTATTACTTGTTTGTAGCATGAAATTTAGAATAAAAGTATTTCTTAATCATAGAGTTATGAATTGATTGATGTGTGAAGTCAGTGATGACAGCCAGATGTATTAAATTATCCAAATTTTTACCAAAAGGGAGAAAAACCGTAAAGCCGTAAAAAAACCGTAAATCCGTGACCTTTTAATGTAACACAAAAACACCATACTTAAAAACACTACTAATAGGCAAAAAATAATAATAATTAAAAATTATTGTAAACATTTTTAGCTTGAAGATTTGTATTAAATTTTCAGTTTTCTATCAATAAATGTAGTTTTCACTTAATTTAACAACTGCTACAAGGCTTTGAAAAATAGAAAAATATTTTCAAAATTTATAAATTATTATAATTAAGAAAGAAAAAAATTAAAACGGTTTTTGTAAAAATTGTGTATTCATTGAAATTTTTTTCTTCAGGCTATAATATCCTTAATAATAATAATAATATATATATATATATATATATATATATATATATATATATATATATATATATGTATTTAAAAACAAAAACAATTAAAAGCTTATCTAATTAAACAATGTCATAGTTTTATTGCATTTTTTATTTTACTATCCGAAGTAGATTTTCGAAAAAAACAGACAACTGTTTGTAAAAAAAAAACACTACTAATACGCAAAAAATAATAATAATTAAAAATTATTATAAACATTTTTAGCTCGAAGATTTTCTATCAATAAATGTAGTTTTCACTTAATTTAACAACTTTGAAAAATACAAAAATATTTTTGAAAATTTATAAATTATTATAATTAAGAAAGAAAAAAATTAAAACGGTTTTTGTAAAAATTGTGTATTCATTGAAATTTTTTTCTTCAGGCTATAATATCCTTAATATATATATATATATATATATATATATATATATATATATATATATATATATATATATATAGTTAAAAACAAAAACAATTAAAAGCTTATCTAATTAAACAATGTCATAGTTTTATTGCATTTTTTATTTTACTATCCGGAGTAGATTTTCGAAAAAAAAACAGACAACTGTTTGTAAAAAAAAAACACTACTAATACGCAAAAAATAATAATAATTAAAAATTATTATAAACATTTTTAGCTCGAAGATTTTCTATCAATAAATGTAGTTTTCACTTAATTTAACAACTGTTACAAGGCTTTGAAAAATACAAAAATATTTTTGAAAATTTATAAATTATTATAATTAAGAAAGAAAAAAATTAAAACGATTTTTGTAAAAATTGTGTATTCATTGAAATTCTTTTCTTCAGGCTATAATATCCTTAATATATATATATATATATATATTTAAAAACAAAAACAATTAAAAGCTTATCTAATTAAACAATGTCATAGTTTTATTGCATTTTTTATTTTACTATCCGGAGTAGATTTTCGAAAAAAAAAACAGACAACTGTTTGTAATAAAAAAACACTACTAATACGCAAAAAATAATAATAATTAAAAATTATTATAAACATTTTTAGCTCGAAGATTTTCTATCAATAAATGTAGTTTTCACTTAATTTAACAACTGCTACAAGGCTTTGAAAAATACAAAAATATTTTTGAAAATTTATAAATTATTATAATGAAGAAAGAAAAAAATTAAAACGGTTTTTGTAAAAAGTGTGTATTCATTGAAATTTTTTTCTTCAGGCTATAATATCCTTAATAATATATATATATATATATATATATATATATATATATATATATATATATATATATGTGTGTGTGTGTGTGTGTGTGTGTGTATGTATGTATTTAAAAACAAAAACAATTAAAAGCTTATCTAATTAAACGATGTCATAGTTTTATTGCATTTTTTATTTTACTATCCGGAGTAGATTTTCGAAAAAAAAAACAGACAACTGTTTGTAAAAAACACAGAAAACAAAACGAGGATTTACATTCCCAAAAAAATTCTGCGTTTAACTTATAAAACTAATTTTCGATGCAAAATTCAATTTCTTAAAATTTCATAAATTTACGTGAAGTGGAGGTACTATATGTTAAAATATATATTTTTATCAAGATGTTATAAAAAAAAAAAAGAAATAGTTTCATTCATATGTATATAAGTCCTGAAAGCTTCATTACAATCCGATAATTATTTGATCTTTGCAAGAATTTCCAAATTAATGTGTTTTTCACCGGAAAAAATAAGTTGCGTAATTTTGCATTATCAATAGAAAATTCTTAACAATTACTTACCGCTGAAAAAAAAAGAAGGATTTTTACCATAATTTCGAAGGTGATAGAAAAGATAAACATTTTTTTATAATATTTAAAAAATTACTTTCCTCTTTCCTCTTAATAATAACATAAACATTTTGACGGAAAAACTTTGTTTTTGAAGGCTTTTTTCTTCGTTTTTTTTTCAGTGAATTAGAGAAGGTACCCACTTACAATGTCTTAACGCTTATAATTAAGAAATACTTTGTTTTTATTAAGTTTCAGGCCTTTTTTTCTTCATGCTATACTTTTTATGTTATGTTTTTTAGCGAATTAGAGGAGGTACCTACTCTTATGGTTTCCATTTCTTGTATGATTCTTCCTTTTAGTGTTTGTAATGTTCTTGGTCAAATATGATACTTAAATGATCCCAATTTATGTTAAAAATAAGAAAAATAGCCCAATGGGTCCAGATTTTTCACCACTCTGTATATACGAGGGTCATTCAATAAATAAGGTAAATTTTTCGGTATAAGGACTTCTAATACAGATAGAAGCTTACTTTTTTAATTTTTTTCTTTTTTTAAAGGGATTTAATATTTTTCAGATTGAAAAAAACTTTGAGAGTTTTGGAGATTAACAAAGATGGCCGACCAAGAAACATGCTCCAGGATTGAACAGGACAGTTATCAAGTTTTTGGTTGCTGAAGGGTGTAAACCAGTTGAAATTCATAAAAGAATTAATCAACTGTGTATGGTGCTACATGATTCAGCCAAAACATGTCTACAAGTGAGCTAAATTGTTTAAAGAAAGACGGAGCAGTTTTGAGGATGAAGACAGGCATGAGGGGCCTAGAGAAGTGAGGTCTCTTCAGGTGTTCGATTCAGTCAATGACCTCATTCAGTCAGACAGAAGGGTGATAGTGGATGACATTGCAAGGACTTTGTTCCTATCTATTGGGACAGCACACAAAATTGTCCCTGATGAACTTGCCTACTAGAAGGTCAGCTGCCGGTGGGTGCCAAAGATGCTTACTGCAGAGCACAAACAGAAGAGGATCGAATTGTCCCAGCAATATCTCTACCGCTATGAGAAGGATGGTGATGAGTTTCTGGAGAAGGTGGTCACCTGTGATGAGACATGGGTTTGACACTATGAGCCTGAGTCCAAACGGCAGTCCATAAAGTGGAAGCACACAGGCTCTCCAGTGAAGAAAAAGTTCAAGTTCCAGCTGTACACGGGGAAGGTGATGCTCCCCGGTTTTTGGGATATGCAAGGCCCAATCACCATTTCATTCCTTGGGAAAGGAAGCACTGTGAACAGTGCCAACTATTGTGGACTGCTGAGACATGTCAAAAAAGACATAAAAAACAAAAGACGCAGGAGTCATCAGTCACATGGAGTCGTCTTGCTTCAAAACAACGCAAGGCCTCATACAGCAGGCCAAACGGTGCAGACCATTAACGGGCTGGCCTGGGAACTGCTCCCTCATCCTCATTACAGCCCAGACCTTGCCCCTTCAGACTTTCACCTGTTTGGTCCCTTGAAAGCGTTCACGAGAAGCACGAAGTTTGAAAATGACGATGATATCAAAAGTGCTGTGAAGAGATTGGCTGAGACATCAGTCCAAAGGTTTTTACGCTGAGGGAATACGGAAGCTTGTGCTCAGAGGGGAAAAGCGTGTGATACTGCTAGGAGACTATGTTGAAAAAAACAAAGTAAGTTTCTATCTGTATTAGAAATCCTTATACCGAAAAATTCACCTTATTTATTGAATGATCCTCGTATATATATATATATATATATATATATATATACACACACACACAATTGTTGTGTGTCTTTGCTCTACTTTTGTATATTTTCTTTTGTACTTTGTATCGAGCACTTTTTCTTGTGGTTGGTTCCGTTTGGGGTTTTTTTTTCTTTGCTGCGGAGTATTGAATGTTTTGTTCTTGTTCCGCGGATTTCTTTTTTTTTCTCCCCATTTATCCGACGCCTTAGTGCACCGGATTGTAACGGAATTAGGTTCTGTTTGTTAGTGGTTTTTTTGAAGGTTTATTTTAGTATAAATTTACGGCCTACATACTTACAGAGTCTATTTAGTTATTATTTATATATATATATATATATATATATGTGTGTGTGTGTGTGTGTGTGTGTGTGTGTGTGTGTGTGTGTGTGTTGGTGCGTAAATGTGTATGTGTGTCTGTGGGTGCTTGTGTTTTTCTTTTTAAATAAAAGGTTTTAATCATTCTTACCTTGGACGTTGTTCTTTTTCTCTTCTGCCGAGTGCCTTCAAATGTCACTTTCGATCTGACGTCCGGACCTCAACTGATGATACAAAATCTATCAGATTTGCTTTTACCCGGTTTACAAAATCAATAACCGAAAACGAGCAACAATAACTTTTATGAGTTTAATCAAAGAGATTAATAACTATAATGATTACAATAAAAAAAAAAAAAATAGGCAGAATTTAAAAATACATCGTCTCGATTCTCGGCTCCTTTTAAAGACTGGAAACACAAATTGTCTAGTTCCAATAAGGGGTGCATACCCTTTAGCTTTTAACTCTTACAATGTACTACGAAAACATAGTTTATATAATTTTAAAATGAAAATTAGTTTTAATTATCCTTATCTCGGACAATGTTCTTTTCGTCTTCTTCTGTCGTGTGCCTTCAGATTACTTATCGATCTGCCGTTCGAACCCCAACTGAATGCAAACAGCCCATGAGATTTTTCTTTTATCCCGCCCACCGAATCAATAACCCAAAACGAGCAACCGCCATGAATATAAGCTTTCCAAATGCTTCGCCTTTATTTCCGGCCATTTTTAATGACTGGAAATACGACTTGAATAAGTCTACTTCTAGGAAATTATCCCGTCAAAAAGTACCCCCCGCACTGCATTAAAATGGAAGATTCAGAATGAATCATTTTGAGGCGTCCCAAAAAGAATTTGTCGTAAGAACTGAACCATCTTTTTACAATTTTCCTGTACGCGTAATAAGACCCATTTTAACAGGGCCTTTTGCCATATTCCAGTCAAATGGGCGCTCTAATAAATAGATTCTCGTAAAAATTATTATTATTTTTTTAAAATTTTATTTAAAGTTCAAAGTGAGAATTATAAATCGGATAACTGTGGTGCAGTGGATATCGGCTCGGAAAGAGAAATCGGTGAGCCGAGTTCGAATTCCAGTTGAATACCCTGCATTCACTTAAGCACTGGTACGCTTGGAAAAGGTATTAATCCGTCTCTTCCCTCCAGTTATGGTTTATGGGTTATAACTTGGGGACCCTGTCCTTAAAAACAAATCCCAATGAATCTTGATACTCGGAAAGAAAAATGTATTACTAGACACAAAACTTAGATAAAAAACAACAATAAATTGTTGAAAGAAAAAGGTTATCCAAACAAGCACAAAAATTTAAATATCTAGGAAGTGTTTTAACAGATTACAGAAAGTTTGAAACTGAAATCCGAAGGTTTATTAAGATAGCCAATCATGTATATCAAAAGCTAAGCAGGGTATTAAGAAATAGAAAAATTTCGCTAGAAACAAAGAAGAAAGTATTAAACTGTTCCGTGATATCTGTCCTCCTGTATGGCATTAAGTGCCTTACAATTTCATCAAAGATGAAAAACAGACCAGAAATGTGGTTCTACAGAAGATTGCTAGGGATACCATGGACCAAACGTGTGAGAAACGACGAAGTTTTAGAGAAAATGCAAACAAAAAGGAAACTTATACTTGACATCAAGATGAAACAGTTGACATTTCTTAAACACATAACGAGGAAAGAATGCTTGGAAATTATGATACTCACAGGACTGACTGAGTGCAATAGGGGTAAAAGACAACAAAGTGTGACCTATCTCGTAAGTTTGAGTAAACAGATGGAGGAACAGTGATTAGGAGAAATAAAAGAATGATAAAATTTATTATGAGGTACAAGGGACAGGAAGTTGTGGAAAGCCATTATCACCTCCGTCCTGAGGAGCTACGGCACATAAAGAAGTATATACTGAGAATGTCCTCTGTTATGTAACTTTTAATAACTTTTGTCTTGTCCAACTTAAAATGTTCAAACTCAATAGATATATTTATTGAAGTGCATCGGATATAATTAATGTGTGCATGTTATATTAGTATAGGAAAAATACAAATAAATACATAAAATAATAAATCAATCAGATTTCTAAGTGTGGCTTCGTTCCTAATAACCGTTACACATGACATCACGTTAGAATTGTTTAATGCCAGGCTGTAGACAAAGGAATTCGAACCATCACGCTGACATTGGCTATTAGTTCTTGATAAGGATTGCTCTGGTCGAAAGTACTTAAACAAAACAATAACGAAATATAAACTTCGAACGGTTTATACATACATACATGCATACATACATACATACATGTCTTACGGCCATATCCCGTCGAATACACCGGTTCTCGCTCGATCACCGAAGTTAAGCAAAATTGAGCCTGGTCAGTACTTAGATGGGTGACCACTTGGGAATACCAGGTGCTGTAAGCGTTTAGTGACGGATGTGCGTTGTGGTGCAGTAGATATCGGCTCGGAAAGAGAAATCGGTGAGCCGAGTTCGAATTCCAGTTGAATACCCTGCATTCAATTAAGCACTGGTGGCCTTGAGATAGGTATTAATCCGTCCCTTCCCTCCAGTTATGGGTTAAATAACAAGGGTAGGACTTGGGGACCCTGCTCTTAAAAACAAATCCCAATGAATCTTGATACTCGAAAAGAAAAAAGTATTACTAGACACAAAACCTAGATAAAAAACAACAATAAATTGTTGAAAGAAAAACATATTACCAGCAATAGGAAAAACATATTACCAGCAATAGATAAATAAAATTTAGTTGGCAATAAATGAGCCGCCGAGGTTGATATGCCATGAAAACAAAACAACCAACAAACACACACACACACACACACACACACACACACATATATATATATATATATATATATATATATATATATATAGGTGTGAGTTGTGACCCTGAGTTTCACGCTCTTGCAATTGTTAGACAAACTCTGATATTGAGTGCTTTCAAATAAGTACCACGCATATATGATATATAAATAATGTAATATATAAAAACTGGTGCATATTGTATTTACCAACTTTTTAAACTGCGTTGTGGTGTAGTGGATATCGACTAGGAATGAAAAATCGGGGAGCCGAGTTCGAATTCTAGTTGGATTCCTTGCATTCACTTACGCTGAAACACCCCTGGAAAAAGTATTTATCCGTCTCTTCCCTCCAGTTAAATAACAAGACAGATTGGGTTCTATAACCTTGGCTGGCAACCAGTCTACTGCAGAAAGTAATGTCAACCTACTGTGGGATAATCTTCTGCCAAGTCAGTCATGTCCTTTTCGAGACATGATAATCCAAAGCGTGTATCACGTATGGTACTTAACTGAATGACCTTTTTAAAGAATTTATTTGAAGAAAACTATTTACTAATTAAGGTTTTAATTCCTAATAAATGTTGTGGTCTGTTAGGGCCAAGAAAGAAGACACGAAAACAAGAAGGTAAGTTCAACCAGTGTATTAGAATAACAAAACATATATACAAAGTATGAACGTTAGCAGTCTGCAAATAGAAGTGTATGTCCGAACTATCCAGTTACACTGCATCTCGACTGCCTCACGACTGTTTATTAACTAAATAGACATTTAGTTGTGGCACAAGACCGAATTGGGGAGGGGGAAAACTCAGGTTGGTCTTCACTAACTATCTTATACCTAGCTAATCCTACTCACGACCCAGTCATACTTTACAATTTCCTCATTCACCATAAGAACTTATCCATCATCAAGCAAACCTTTATCTACCACAATACCTTATACTCTCAGAGGACCTAAAAAACCCAAAATCACAATAAAAATCTTATTATATGATATATATATATATTGTAAACATGTACTCAGTTATGATCTGAGATTAAGGAAAGGATGGTTAAATAAAAAGAAGACAAGAGACTTTTTATGATGTATGTTAGTCTGTTTTATGCTTATGGAAATTATACTAAAACAGACTAACATACATAATAAAAAGTTCAAGGAAAACGGTTGAATTCCCTTCATTTTAACATCTCGTGACTTTGCACTACAAATGACGGAATTCTAAAACTAAAATATTCTGTTAATCTTTTTGAATGATTTGTGAGCGTTTTTATAGTTGCCAACACTGTTTATAGATACGTAATTTAGAATAAAGCTCATTTCGTCTTTTTGCCTTGATAAAGTCCATCACAGGACAAAACACGTAGGCGATTTAAATAAAGTTTTCCTCTTGTCTTCTTTTTATTTAATTATATATATATATATATATATATATATATATATATATATATATATATATATATACTAGCAGTATAGCCCGGCGTTGCTCGGGTGTAATGAAAGCTTTAAAACTAATGCATGGTCCAGGAGCTCAGACTCTTTGGACGTTGGCATGAAAGACTAAAAAGCAATAGTTGTTTTCAGTTAAAGCGAAACTGTAGACTGAAAGGAAAATGAATGGATGTAAGTCAAATTTTGATTTCCTGGTATCGATATCAAATTTTCTGCACTATTGTAAGAACTGCAACCTTGAAACTTCTGTATATCGTCTCTTATGTCTTTGTCTATGAGTGTATCAAATTTGATTAAAATCGGACCACTCCTTCTGTAACCCGATTTTTTCGATTATCGATTTTCGATATTCATCGAGGGTACCTCGACACAAAACCTAGCTAAGAACACTCGCAGACGCTTATAGTACAACTGTGTAAATTTTCAAGAAAATCGGTTCCGCCGTTTCGGAGTCTATAAGTAACGGATACACACACAGACACACACACAGAGACAAATTTCCATTTATAAATAAGTTTAGATATGATATACAAAAATATATAAAAAAAATTATATGACATGATAGTTGGGCGGGGTATGAATACAATTCCAAAACAAAAATGCTTATGCAAAATACAAAATAAATGCATGATGTTAGTTGGACCCAACCAACCCACAAAATAAGAGGCCGCTGTATTCTCTGGAAGTCATGTAGGTTAGTATTTCTTGACGGAGGAAGAGTCCATTCCTATAGATAGGGCACCATAACAAGAACAATATTAAAATCTAAAGATATTAAGTCTTAATATGAAATTCTCTTCTGGTCTGTGTAGGTCGCAAGGCACCAGAACAATAATAATAAACACTGCGCATTCAGCAACTATACTGTCAAATATCATTTTTCATACTGTTAGCCAAAATTATACAACTCAACTGTTAACGTGTTTGACTATCACTCGTTCTCGGCGGTCTATTTTGAATGATTTGTGATCCATATTGACAATAGAAACGTTGTCATAATTGTTTGATAGTAATTGCAATTCTTAATATCAGTTCATTGTTTTGTGGAGTTAATTCTTCAACCAAACACATTAGTTTCTCAATCAACTCATCGAATCCAATGTGGTGAGGTGTGTCTGAATGTCAAAGCGTCATTTTTCGCTTGCTTATTTCCAAGTTCAAACCCAGTCTTTGCCAAACACTATCTCATATACTGAATAAAATCAATTTACTAAATTTATTTTATATATTACTCTTTATCTAGACGCATGGAATAAAACCTGATTCTTACAATAATTTTCTGAAATTTCTTCTGAAAAAACAAAAAAACAAAAAAAACAAAAGCAAAAACAAAACAACAAAAACAAAAAAAAACAGGGGGAATTACGAGGAGTGAGTTTGAGCTGTAAAGTTCTGAACTTGCGTGTTTCAGCTGTAAAGTTCTGAACTTGCGTGTTTCAGCTGTAAAGTTCTGAACTTGCGTGTTTAACGTGGAAAAGAGCTCACCTGAATATTTATCATGGAAATAACAAAGAAATGCGACTCTGCATCTGTCGAAAAAAAGGCCGCAAAACGAAGAATAATTTTCCTCTGCATAAATGATTTCGAACTCTCTATTTGAAGAAATGTTAAAATTAAGTAACCCAAGAATGGATACGGCAACAAAGCTCTATATTTTATCTAATCCGACTCTTCTAAGAAATTTGTCAAAAGAATTCAATTACTTATTAGAGCCCTAGAATGAGAAAATCATATTTTCCCTCATCTTTAGTTATGGATCGTATGAGTTTCACTTGAGGTTTGGAATCAAACTGAAATCGAACAGAAATTCAATTCTTGTGCGTCATTTAGATTTGCAACCGTTCGTCGTGACTGGATCATCTGAACATTTGACAGGAAAATAGCGACAGAATAGCAAAAGGCATGAGATGTTGCACATGTTTAAACGACGCTGCTGATAAGAGAATAAGTTTTACTTCACAAGACTTCATAAACGACCTCTATATAATGTGAAGAGTGAGGGGCTGAACAACCAAGATATTGTAGAAATACTTCATTTTTGGTCTGATCTGACTCATGGTAATTTAAAGTATGGCAGATGGAGAAATAAAATTAGCCGACTTTTCACCCAGTATCTTCAGCAACGGATCTTTCGTAACCTCCACTTGAGGTCTGAAGTGAATCTGAAGTGAAACAGAGAAATAAAAGCCGTTCAAGGTATGGAAGTTTATTGAGAAGACAGAATTCAGTCAGGAATGCATTTAGTAAATTCGTTGTTAAACGAATACTCCAGTTTATTTGTGGTGATACATACCGAGCAAAAGCGAGGGATCGGATGTTTGCTCTATAACGACTAAAAAGGAAAATGACCAAAAGTCGTCTATGTGCAAGTGGATTTGCGCAGATGTTCCGGTCAAAAAATAAAAATTAATCAAATATTAAATTTCCATTTCGCGAACCTAAGCGAAGTTTATTTACCAGCCAATGGGAAACCCAGAATCAAATTCAAGTGTGAAATCCCAAACGAGCTGCTTTTGATCCAAAAAGCAGATATAAAAAACCGAGACAGAAAGCACCCAGCAGACAAACTGACGCAGAGACCCAGAGATAATATGTAATTAGTATTTCCCTTGACTTAAGTCAAGCGGCTACTATGTTTGCCTCCCTTCACCTCTCCTTACTTTCTTCCCTGTCTCAAAAGTACTTACTGACCTAAGGAGCGAATACATCAAAGACATTTCTCATTTACACGCTCCCCACATTTCTAAGCCTAAAATTTCTTTCAGAGCCTATTATATTGCCATGAACATTTTAACCTACGTTGGACTTATAATCATGTTATTACTTTAATTGTAAAAACATTAATTGACATGTGTATATATAAAAATGTTATTTTTCTACTCAAATTGCCTTTCTTGATTTTATAATCATGTTATGACTTATAGTGGGCTATCTACCACAAGGCCAAATTTCGTTAACCTGTAACGGTATACAATTACCCTTCGCTACAAACGGAATCCTACAACTAGAAAAAGAATAGATAAGATACCCACTATATATTTAGCTTTTGTAACTCTAAGTTAAGCTTAGTAGAATTATGCGTACAGAATGGGTAACCATCGATAGAAGCGTTAAAATAAACAAATTTAATCTTAAGTTGTGTTATACTTATGAAGTTGCTGATGACACACAACATAGAACTTATTATACCCTCTAGTCGCTAGAGTTAAGAGAAACTAACAATAGTAATAGATGTGATATGCTTAGTAAGTGAGTTCGGATCTTAAACAACAAATCAACAGTACATAATTCCCATCTTTCCCAAATGGAGTGCGCTTTTACGAGAATTCTTTCCCTTTCACATATTCTCCCGACTTGATACTCCTGTAAAATCATATTTGGTGGCTACGCACTTCTCGGATAAGACTACACTATTAAACGAGTTACAGTACTGATTGTTGTTATATTCTGTGTAGTTTTGAAAGAGAGGTCTGCGCAAACACACCAAACGATGGGAGAACAGCAAAACCCTTGACAAAAACTAAGTTCCGGGGAATGCATTTTTCTCAAATTTAGTCATTGGAAAAGGGCTAGGAATAATATCGAACAAACGTCGCGTGTTTTTTCTTATAAGAAATTATATTTCTAGGTTTTTCGATTCGTGTTTCCGTATCAGACATTTAAAAGGTTTTGACGATTTCAGCAAATAAAAACAATTACATTTCTTTCGAAATTTCTTTCACCATAAAAGCCAGCTTTAGCAATTAGAAAGACTATGACGATTTTTCAAAATTAGCAAACGAGATTTGACAAAAAATTAAAAATTGAATAAAAATATGGAAAACAGAAAGCAAACTTTTAAAATCAAGAAATGAAAATGAAAGGAAATAAACTAAAGATAAACCTCATGAAGAAGTCTCTCATAGAACACTGGTCCTGGGCATGACGATAAACTGCATCCGACAGCAAGGCCTCCTCTGATTGGGAGGTTGTGAAGAGCATGGAACTACCTCTTAATTGCTGTTGTTCCCAGGTCCACCCTGACCCGGAGTGGTAGCACCTGTTAGGGTCTCAGCTATGGGCAAATAGTTATCCCCACCATACTGGAGTCAAAATACCATGAAAGTATAAAAATACGCTTATAAAAAATATATACATAAAAATAGACTTTTATAGAAAAATATACATTTTTGAAGAAAAAATTATTGTCATAATACATTTTTTAAGGAAAAAAATTATTTTCAGCAAAACATTTTTGAATACAAAGATAGAAGACATTTTAAGTTTTCTAAAGTAAAAAAGATTAAAAACAAAAATTTTTCATTAAATTATGACTAAATGAACTGTTTCACTATCACCAAATATTTAAAAAAAAAAAACAACTTAAAATTCCACTTTTATGGCATTAAATAACCCACAGAGGTTTATATGTCATTAAACAAAACTCAAACTCAAACTCATAGAACACAGCATAAAGAGGAAAAAATAGGATTTTTGTGCAAGTATGTTAAAAGTTGTTTGTATAATCGTATGTGCACAATAGTTATGGTGTTATGGTTAACAAGATAATCATCTTTATTTGATACGAATCTAGCAAAACCAAAAGAGTTCTACTAATTTTTTAGTTCATGCTAATTACCTTCGTTAATTCGGATGACGAAGACATTTACCTTTGAAAAATGTATGCCTTAATGAAAATATTTATATTTAATATCGATTGCAATCACACACCATGACGATTTGATTCCGATTGTTTTTGTAAGAATTGTTTGATGTCCATTGACACTTTGGTTTGAAAGAAAAAGCCATCCTTTCTTCTCTTATTTTGAAGCCTGTGTTTATTTGCAAATGAACAGTAATAACACGTATCAAAAGGGGCGTGTTTTAGTGTAAATAATATGCTTGCCCAATCGATACTGCAGATAAAGCCTGGTTGTTTCTGTCATGTTGACCTTACAAGAATCTCAGAATTCCCTTTGACTCTACTGTAGATACTATGCTGTACAAAAAACATCTTGTAAAAAAATATAACGCGAAGTTAAGAAATATCTAATTAAATGATATCGATTTGTTTGCCGTGTCTTGGTTTAAATACGATTAGTGTTTCATAAATAACTATGCAGGTGACTGTCAATTGTCTGTGGGAGTTATATCTAAACTTATTTATAAATGGAACTTTGTCTGTGTGTGTATCCGTTACCTATAGACTCCAAAACGGCTGAACCGATTTTCTTGAAAATTTACACAGTTGTACTATAAGCGTCTGCGAGTGTTCTTAGCCAGGTTTTGTGTCGATAAATATTGCAAATCGATAATCGAAAAAATCGGGTTATAGAAGGAGTGGTCCGATTTGTATCAAATTTCATATACTCATAGACAAAGACATAAGAAACGATATTCAGAAGTTTCAAGATTGCAGTTATTACAATAGTGCAGAAAATCGATAATATATATATATATATATATATATATATATATATATATATATATACAAAAAGCAAGATGTTTGTGTGCCTGTTTATCTGCCTGTATGTCTGTATTTTTAAGCCCTTTTATTGTTTTGCTTCGGGTTTGGCTCTAAGTAGGTATAATTGTAGTTCTTAGTCTCAGCCATCATACCATTTACTCAGAGGACTTATTTAGCCTTCAAAATTCAGTTTATGACGAAAAAACTTATTTGATATCGATACCAGGAAATCAAAATTTGACTTACATCCATTCATTTTTCTTTCAGTCTATGGTTTTGCTTTAACTGGAAACAACTATTGCTTTTTAGTCTTTTGTGCCAACGTCCAAAGAGTCTGAGCTCCAGGACCATGGATTAGTTTTAAAGCTTTCATTACACCCGAGCAACGCCGGGCTATTCCGCTAGTAGGTTCAATAAGCAGTGGAAATAGTATTTGGACTATAGAACCAATAATGACTGCATACAACTGCGATCCCTACTTGGAATATCAGAATGATATGTCATCGCAAATAGGATCTTTGTTGTATGTAAAAGACCCAGGCCTTATTAAAACTGGGATAAGGTACTTAGTGACCCTTGCTAAAGCAAAGAAACTACAGGACAATAGAATAAATGGAGGTGAAAACAAAATCACAGATTTGTTTCCAGCAACTGGTAGTTGTGAAGCTGTTAGAAAGGTTTTGTTGATGATTTATCCAACAGAAATTGAAAAATTGACATTTGACCCAATCAAAGAGATTATTCTAAGGAATATTCAGCCAAGGAAAAGGTTGGTCATTGCCAAACAAAACAAGTTCGTGTCATTAATAGTTTAACTATTAGTATCATTTATTAAAAAAAGGGACCCACCTGAAAGTGTCTTTGATGTTTGTAATCCAGTTACCGAGAGATAAGAAAGGTGAGACTGAGCAAAAAGGTTCAAAATGGCCGCATCACAAGTTTATACATTGAGATTCTCGTCTCATCTCGTGGAATAACGTGGGTTCACGTATTTATATTTTTAATTGCGCGCTGGCGACAATCCAACAATCAACTTACAGTGGACATTTACAACGTATGGACGGACATTATGCTCCCACCCAGAAGACAATATATAAAACGAAGAAAAGGATGCTGGATTGCTATGCGGAAGCCACACTTATACATGGCAGGGAATGATGTCGGACAGTTTTGCTAATGATGTGGAAAATATAGAAGCAGTGGAAATTTAATTGTTGTGGGATCTTCCCTTTGTATATGATAATGAACTCGACTGACTGTACAGATACTCCTGCCATAGAGAGAACAGCAGTTGCTGCCATAGAATAGTTGCAGTTAGCAATAACTGCCTTTGTCACTGTCAGCTCTCTGCCTTCGTGTGGAGAGCGTTCTCTGCTTTCGGGCAGAGAGTACTAACCCAGTCGTGGTTCCGCCCAAGGGTAGACTCATGACTGGGGAAAAATAGATATTTTTGGCCTGGTTATATGGCCGGGAAGACGCACATTAAAAAGACCTTATGTCACATCTCGCCTTACGTGGGAAGGTGGGTAAACACCGTTGCTGCCATAGAGTAATCGTAGAGATCTGTGCCAGTTATCGGAGAGTACCGAAACTGATACGTAAGTTACCGAGAAATATTGAACTTACACAGAGATTACCGCATCAGAAGTTAGACTAGCTCTGAGCTTCACTCAGATAACATAATATACACAGATACACTATTTCCAACGACTTCACTTCAAGATTTGTACATATTAATTTCTTACTAATAGTATTCCTGGATTTACTAACCTGCATTCAAGTTTGTATATTACGTTTAATATAACCTACTTTTCTGTTGTGGATTCTGAGTGAGAAACCAGACAAAATAATAAATAACAAAAACAGATATGGAGATAGAAAATGTAAGTTATACTGAACAAGATATACAAACTGGAATACGAGTTAGTCAATTCAGGAATACTATTAGTAGATATACAGTCTTGAAGTAAAATAGTATGTCCGGGTAATGAGTCTATATTCAAACAACTCCAAATAACTCTGCACCAACTTACTGACCAACTAAACAAATGCTTTACAATTCTACAACTGCTTTTCAACTACTACAACTACTACTTTGCCACTACACTATTTAGCTGTCCCTCCCAGTAAGGGCAACATGTGACACATGGTCAGTTATAACTGGGATTTCCGGGCTATATGGCCCGGCCAAAAAATGGCTGTCGATTTTTGCCCAGTCGTGCTTCTACCCTTCGGCGGAACCACGACTGGGTTATTGCTCTCTGCTCGGAAGCAGAGAGCGCCCTCCACCCGAAGGCAGAGAGCTGACAATGTCATAGTAGCAAAACCAGCAGGTTTGCGACCACATTATTTAGCTGTCCCTCCCAGTAAGGGCAACATGTAACACATGGTCAGTTTATAACTGGGATTTCCGGGCTACACGGCCCGGCCAAAAATGTCTGTCTATTTTTGCACAGTCGTGCTTCTACCCTTTGGCGGAACCACGACTGCTCGGAAGCAGAGAGCGCCCTCCACCCAAAGTCAGAGGGCTGACAATGTCATAGTAGCAAAACCAGCAGGTTTGCGACTACTGCCGTTCTCTGTATAGGCAGGATTATATGTACACACCAGGCGTGTCCATTCTTATGTGTAAAAAGGGGTGATCCCCAACATTTTCTATTTCCATATCTGTTTTGTTGTTCATTATTTTGTGCAGTTCCTCACCCGGAATCCACAACAGTAATTCTACAGGAGGATACTGAAAATTCCATGGACGGAATGAGTAAACAACGAGGAAATCTTAAAGAAAATAGCAAAGGAAAGACTAAGTTATACTCAAAACCAGGAAAAACAACTGAAACATCTTAGACACGTAATGAGGAAGAATCACGATCTTATTGACAGCAAAGAAGGTAGGTGAGGCAGCTTGGGTGAATGGTTGTCGGCACGGAATTTTCGGGGCCTTATTAAAGGGAGAAAAACTGCTCAAAGTCATACGGGATAGAAAGTTTTGGAGAAACATGATTTATATTTGTAGATTTATCATTGTGAAAAGCGGATTCCCCGAAACGAGTTCAATTCCCGACCGTCTATATTAACTTCACTTACATATTAACTCGGATGAAAAAGCAGTGAAGCCTGGTTTTTTAGCCTTGGATTGCTGCCAGTCTAAAAATAGCACACCCGAATTCAAACCGGGTAAAAAGACCCGGGGAAACGATTCTATTATTTTCCTCATGATGTCATATGTACACCCACATTCTATGCAAATATATATAAAAATTAGATTAATATCTAATTCGATAAACATTTCTATAAAATAAAAACCAATGACCAACCGGTTAATCACCTTATTTTTAATTATATTCATGTATTTGACCAAGACATTTATTTTTGGAAAAAGAATGCCTTTATGAAAGTATTCACCTTTAATATCGATTGCAGTCACACGCCATGACGATTTTATTCCGATTGTTTTGGTGAAAATCATTTGGTGTCCATGGACACTTTAGTTTGAAACGAATAAACCATCTGTTTTTCTCTTATTTTTAAACATGTGTTTATTTGTAACCGAACAATAGTAAAATGTAACAAAAGGTTTATGTTTAATATAAATAAACTCTTTACCCAATCGACACTGCACAAAACGCTTGGTTGCTTTTGTCAGGGAGATTTTACAAGATTCGTCAAGGTCTGTTGTAATCCACGGTGAAAACGTACTTTGTTTTGAATTGTACATTTAAGTGAACTCGTCAGATTGCAAATATGATGTATGAACATAGCTTACTATGGACATATACCTTTTACATTTCTGACTATCATCTATGAAACTTTTGATTGCAATCGGATATTAAAAAATGATACCGTCTTTAACTGTTAATTCAAAAGTCAATACATATACACACATCCACACACACACATGTGTGTGTGTGTGTGTGTTTGTTGGTGGATTTATAATATATCATGGGGAACTGTATGGGTAAATATAGCCTGTGAGTAAACCGGCTACCCCACTTCATGTTCTTGTGAGTGAGGCGATTTGTTAGCAACTTATTAGGATAAAAAATAGGACCTATCATTGGGTGGAAGAAATCTCGACAAGTCAACGGTCAGGTAACTAGAGGTGGTGTCTCAATAAATCACTGTGGAGGAGGCAACTGGAAACCAGTTTTCTATCAATCCTTAGAAATATCATGTCATTTAACAAACAAAATATGAAACTTAACAGTGTGAAAAGGATTTAGTCTTATGGTATTAACTCCAGCATATAGTGGGCTAAACACTATGGGATTGATCCCTTGCCTTGTAAGGGAAGAGATGTGCGACAGGATTCACTTGACCGTCATTTAGTTTGCATCAAACAAAACATATTTCTCGGGACAGGATCATATATGCAGGCTTAGAGAAAGCAGAATGGGGAAGATGCTAGACCAAGACATGAAGAAAGGTTTTCTGGAATACTGTCAACAACTTGAAAGAAGACTTGTCAAACTGAATGGAAAATATTTCAACATACCAATCATAGTTTTATATGCACCGACAGCACAATACAGAAGAAGAAATTCAAAAGTTCCACTTCATGCTAGACAACGCCAAGGCACTTTGCAAATCACCAGTAAATTATCATTTTCACGGCGGACCTGGTTGTTAAAGAAGGCAAGGAGAAGGATGGTGAAATAGTTGGTAAATTCGGATAATGAACCCTCTGTATGCAGATAAAATGAGTTTAATGATGTACAGCAAATGTCCGTGTAGCACATAAAGCCTTGCCAAGGTGTCAGGGTCATAAGCAATCTTCAAGATTGGGGCAAACTTGTAGATATTCCATAGTTTGTGATTGCCGGCGTTGTCGTTTGTGATAAACATTGACGGAATATTCCTTATTTCTGAAGATTGGCTCTACAGCGACAAATATCTATTAGGAGACGATTCAGGTAGGACAGGAAAGACTAGGCATCACTTCTTCCTACTTTCCTGCCTATCTGAAGTCTTCTTCTGTAGTCCCTATATTTAAGAACACCGGAGAACCCTCGGACCCCGCAAATTACCGCCCTATCAGCCTTCTTTCGATCTTTGGCAAAGTGTTCGAAGCCATTATCAACGATGAGGTGGTTCAGCATCTCACAGCCCACAGGCTTCTCTCGGACAAACAGTATGGTTTCCGCTTCACCAGATCTACTGCTGATATGCTAACGACCATCACCGAGTATATATACCAGGCTCTCGACAAGAATGGTTAAGCCCGAACCGTTGCCTGGGATATCTCTAAAGCGTTCGTCAGAGTCTGGCATGCTGGCCTTCTACGCAAACTGCGAAGCTATGGTATAACTGGACTTTTGTTGGCCCTAATCCAGTCATTCGTCTCTAACCGCACATTGAAGGTGGTATTAATCGGACTTGAGTTTAAATGTAAGGTCAATAGACACCTTCTAACAAACTAACTCGCACCTATTCTCTCAAACACTCTTCCTATGTACCTCCTCATTCGTCTATCACTCTCCTTCTGACATTTCCTATATCCAATCGTTCTCTCATCTTCCCCTATGTAACCACTGCGCTATAGTGGCAGTGGAATGCCTTACTTCGGGTGAAATGATTAAAAAATATTCTGTAGGTTTGACAGAGAACCTGTGCCTCCTACCAACAGAACAAGAAAGCCAACAGCGAACTGAAACTCATCTTATATGGAAAATGTTTAGACCACACTACCGTGCGCATCAACATTGTGATCTTTCTGAACCGGTCATTTACATTAAGGAACACATGGCAAAGACTAGGTCGAATGAAGAAACGGCGCTCACAATAGTTGGCAAACCTCAAATGGAGTTACCATGCCGGTACAATTCGTATCAAGGATTACTCCAAAGCAGAATATGCCCCAAGTGGGTAGAGATCATTATGCACAAGGAAAATTGAACCTGTCTCAAACACATTTTTCAGATCCAACACTGGGTGTCTCAAACCAACTAAAGTAGATGACCTTGACTTCACTCCCTCTTACACTAGAAAGACAGTTCACTCCCAACTTAAGAATTTAAAGCAAGAAACTATGATTAAATGGAGTTGACGCAGGTTTTGAATTTTCCATTTAGAATCTTTTCAAAACTTTTACTGTATATCCCGGTTGTCCAATCCATATTTTTCCTGATTCGGCATAAGCAATCTTAACACCAAAGAAGTGATGTAGTTTCCCCGACAAAGAGGTTCAAGACAAGACACCACATTTTACACTCAGCCAACGACTGAACAACATAGCGCCCGTCTCTGTAGTCACCTTAACTGACATGAAGTGGAACGATTATATTGAACGCATTGCTAGGTCTGTTGCTGAGAAAGTTGGTTCGCTACGCCGTGCTAGTCAATCTTTCTTAGTAGAATCTATCTAGCTCGTCTTTAATTCGTCCTTGCATTGAATACTGCTATTACATCTAGCTCGGGAAATTCTGTTATATATTTAGAGATCTTTTTAAAAATTCAAAAAAGAACCCGCAATTTTATTGGTGCCGATCTGACATCTCTGGTTTAGTCACTTTCCCATTGCCATAACGTAATTTTCCTTTGTTTTTTCAATAATTACTTTCATGGTAATTGTTCTGATTAGCTTTCCTCTGTTTTACCTTGATTCCATAAATTTAAACATAATACGTGTTTGGGAGTGAGGTTTCATAATTTAACTATGCTAGCTATAACTGTAAGATTTATGGTAATAGTTTCATCTCGCAGACTTCTTGTTTTGGAACTCTCTTCTGGTTTCTCGATTTCCTGTCAACTACGAGCTTCAAAAACTCGGTAAGCTTTTGCGTATCACTGACTAATATCGCTCTTCTTAGGGTGAAATAATTAAAAACAGAGTTGATTCTTAGAAAGATTTGACGATAAAATTCTACTTCTGTCTTCGTCTTTATGGAGATAATATGAACATTATAACGGAAGATTACAAAAATATATGACCCAAATTCCCACCCAGAAGGCAATATATGAAACAAAAATAATATTGCTGGATTAATATATGATATCCACCCTCTTATGTGACATTTAATACTAGACAATAGGTTCAATACACCTTTCTTAAAAATGTGTCTATTACAATATTTAAATTATTGTACAGATATTTGCATTTAAATTTGACTAATAAAATTTTTTTCTGAAAAACAAGTTAAATTTTGATAAAAGATTTAACAAATGTGAATGTAAAAAAAGCAAAAGAATAAAATTATATCCTATTTCTCTTTTTTTTTCTCTTTGCTTCAAAGTTTCTGTTTTTTGTATCAATGCCTCTTTTGCCAAAATGGCGACATCTTTTGAAGTTCTTTTCTTCCACGGTTTTGAAATACTTTCAATAATGTCAGTAGTAGATTTCTTCAGTTTCTTCCCGAAATATCATCACAGTGAAAATGCTTGGGAGGCTGAAACTCAGTGAAAATGCTTGGGAGGCTGAAACTCATTTCGATATCGAAACAGAAACAATGATCAGTTGTGTCTTCATAAATTATCACAATATGTTTATAATTACAACATCCAGTAATGTGATAATATAATGAAAATGTAGTTTGAAATCCGAGACAAGCTAAGATAGAAAAAATGAAAAGGCGTTTAATATTGAAAAGGTGTTGAAATGGTTAACTGGACACGTAAACAGCAAAGGCATCAGCTACTGCATATCCTGTAAAGAAATCCGAAAGAGATGAAAGAATGAACGAATGCAAAAAGAAATAAATGATGAATAATATTTGGATTATGCCAAACTAATATCATTACAGTAATTTTCGATCATTTTTTGTCCAATATCATCAGAATTCTGACTAAAAATCGAAATCAAATATATACTATTTCTCTTTTTTCTCTTTGCTTAAAAGTTTCTGCTTTATTTGTTATTGATTTTTTTTGTAAGAATGCCTCTTTGAAGTTCTCTACGGTTTTGCAATATTGTCAATATTTTCAGTAGTAGAGTTCAATTTTTTCATTTAATATCGTCACAATGAAAATGCTTGGGAGGGTGAAACTTTCTTCGAGATCGAAACAGAAACATGAAGACTAATAATTCTTATGGTTGGGTGTTCATACATTATCACAATTGGTTTGTAATTAAAAGATCCAGTAATGTGAAAATATAATAAAAATATAATTTCAAATACGACGTTAAAAAAAATGAAGACGACGTTGATATTTCGGAATGGCTAAATAGATATGTAAGCAACCAAGGAATGAGTTACACCATATCCTGTAAAAAGAAATAAAAAAAGAAATAAAAGAATGAACGAATGCAAGAAGAATAAATAATTGATAATATTTGGATTATGATAAGCTGATATCATTAAAGAAATGTAGTTTGAAATCCGAGACAAGCTAAGATAGAAAAAATGAAAAGGCGTTGATATTGAAAAGGTGTTGAAATGGTTAACTGGACACGTAAACAGCAAAGGCATCAGCTACTGCATATCCTGTAAAGAAATCCGAAAGAGATGAAAGAATGAACGAATGCAAAAAGAAATAAATGATGAATAATATTTGGATTATGCCAAGCTGATATCATTACAGTAATTTTCGATCATTTTTTGTCCAATATCATCAGAATTCTGACTAAAAATCGAAATCAAATATATACTATTTCTCTTTTTTCTCTTTGCTTAAAAGTTTCTGCTTTATTTGTTATTGATTTTTTTTGTAAGAATGCCTCTTTTGCTTAAATGTCGACATCCTTTGAAGTTCTCTACGGTTTTGCAATATTGTCAATATTTTCAGTAGTAGAGTTCAATTTTTTCATTTAATATCGTCACAATGAAAATGCTTGGGAGGGTGAAACTTTCTTCGAGATCGAAACAGAAACATGAAGACTAATAATTCTTATGGTTGTGTGTTCATACATTATCACAATTGGTTTGTAATTACAAGATCCAGTAATGTGAGGATATAATAGAAATATAATTTCAAATACGACGTTAAAAAAAATGAAGACGACGTTGATATTTCGGAATGGCTAAATAGATATGTAAGCAACCAAGGAATGAGTTACACCATATCCTGTAAAAAGAAATAAAAACAGAAATGAAAGAATGAACGAATGCAAGAAGAATAAATAATTGATAATATTTGGATTATGATAAGCTGATATCATTAAAGAAATCTTCGATCATTCTGTGTTCAATGCCATCAAAATTCTGACTAAAAATCGGAAGACGTTGGAGCATTACAAGCTATTAATAGAAAAAGAAGGAAAATTTTAAATATATTTGGATTTTATTAAACTGAAATTATTAGTGTAATTCTTTAACATCATCCTAAATTCTTTGGTGCCATTTTTCAGTTTAATGTCTTCTCGATACTGACTGACATTCGGATATCAAAGGAACAGTTTAACTCCGTGAAATGCTAAATTGTTCATGAAATGTTAATAAATTCCAAAGGCTAATAAAAAAATAATGGTGCATATGAAAAAATATCATACTTGAAAATGACGGATGTAAATAACGTTTTAAGTGCTCTTTAATTTTAAGACAGTTGTAACGTGTTCAACCAATTTTTAAGCAAAATATATAAAAAAAATTCTGTTAAGAATATTTATTTCAGAAGATAAAGTTAAACGAAATACTCGTTGAATAGTGGTCAGTAAAATGCAAAGACAAACTCCTGCCGAGAAATAATGTTTGATTTAATTTTTACTTCTACTAATAGATTTTAGGCATATAGAAGTAAAAAGAGACAGGGGGAAAGAAAATAGCCACCGATCAGGCGAGCTTGTAAATGAATGGTAGATAGTGGTGAACTCGGAAGCACTTTTGCAGTTATCATTGTTTTTGGTAATATCAAAACTTCTTATGTTGCTGAATAAAAATAGGAAAAAAAAAAACGATACCTTTATTAAATAAACATCCGCTTACCTTTCAGTGTTACAGACTGCGCAACTACATGAGATGTTTATTGTCATGTTAAATTTGTGGTCCTTCTCTTCCATGCTGGCGGAAGGCATGTGGGAAGAGTGAGTCCAGAAAATTTTCATTCAAAAGGTTGCCATTACTTTTGTGGTAGACTGATCCCCAACTAAAGTTATAAAATTCAGTCTGTTCTACTATTCAGTCAGAGGATGTGCGTTGTGGTACAGTGGATATCAGCTCGGAACGAGAAACCGGGGAGCCGGGTTCGAATTTCAGTTGAATCCATTGTATTCACTTTCGCGCAAATACCCTTGGGAAAGGTATTAATCCGTCTCTTCCTTCCAGTTATGGGTTAAATAATAGGACAGATTGGGTTCTATAGCCTTGGTCGGCAACCAGTCTACCGCAGAAAGCAATGGCAACCTACTGCGGGATAATCTTCTGCCCAGTCAGTCATGTCTCTTTCGAGACATGATCGCCCAAGCGTGTATCACGTATGACACTTAACTGACTGACTACTATTCAGCCCACAGATGAAGAGAAAAGAGATGGATTCACAGCTTTTACAAGGGTATTTTCACGAAAGTGATTGCCACAAATTTAACTGAAATTCTAACTCAATATCCGACTCCTAATTTTGATCAGATGTCCATTTTACTACAAATCACATCTTCGTACTGATGTTAACAGTATGCAGAGGGAAGATTTTGCAGGATGAATCCACTAAGTAGGGAGACTACTTGCCTTCAGAAACGGAATTCACTATTTGTGCGTTTCCATGATTTCAGTACAAACTATTGGCGCCTGTGGTCGATACTCAATTGCCTATCCTATTAATAAGGGCAAAATGTAACAATTCTATCTAAACATAGAAGAGAGGCACCGGGTGAGGATCAAACTCAAAATACTACCGAATTGTTTTACGGAATGGACTATTATATATGTCTATGAGAGCATTCAATAAGCATTACGTAGTCAGTCACATAGCCATAATATTGAGACATCCAATGAGAAATACACTCATCGTAGATAATGTTTCTGCGAGACAGTCATCATAATATAAAAAGGTTTCTATTAAAAGTGAAATAATTTATTTACACTATTTATATTATTCGGATTGTTGATACAATATAAAAATGTTTCTGTCGTTGTGCGCTCCGACCTTCTTCATATAATTGGATCAACGGCTAAAAGCACCGTGAATAAGGAAACCAAACATGAGAATAACAGCCCGAACAATTTGAATAGTATAAACAAAACAATACCTCATATCGGAAATATAGTCAAAGTGTGATATCTTATTCCTAATTTGTAATTGCGACCCAATTCCCTAAATCATATCACACACCAATTTAGTTTTTGAGGAAAATCATCTTGATAGAGCCGGCTAATTTTCAGCACATGCTCGTCCATGAATGTAACCATTTTATAGTTTATATCGAAATTAACTGTGGCTCCAACTCACAAACAGTTTATTATCGGATAAATATTTTCATATTCGACACTCTCAGACCAGGATATAAAGACCATGAAATAGTATGTTTTTATTTCTGTTGGTATAGTAAATAGTTACTTTAATATAAAAAGGATATATTCACGAATATAATTGCTCGTGTTTCGATTTCGATTTTGCGTCTCTCAATTTAAAATGTTCTTGTGCCAGACTGAGCTCAGGTTAAGTAAGACTTGCACGCTGTCATTAGAGCTACTTTTCTCCATCCTCATTAACATAATGAGATGTGTAAGTTAAGTTCGTAATCAATTTTTTTTTCATTCATTTTAGAAATGAACCTACAATTCAGCGATTTTAAATATTCCAGATATTCTGATTTCCACCCATTTTCACCATAAAGAACACAGATCTTTTAACAACAACTATATTTATTACATATACATTAAAATCAAAAGGAAAACTTATCTTAGCCGAAGCGCTTTGTTCTCTGAGTGAATTTATCAAGGAAATTTCAAGGATTTAATTTTGAAAAAACCAACAAAAATGTTACTAATTTTTCAAACATTTTAAATTTATGGAACTCTTCTATATATTCATCAAAACTGCAAGTCTAGTTAAGTCTAGGTAAGTTATGGAAGACTCTATTTGACATAATTAATGTCTGATAAATAAAATTGAGTAAATGATGTTCTTGAAAAATTTACGCAAATTAATTAAATTATGTCAGTTTACGTTAAATGTATGTGTTATATATTTTACATAACATGATTTTATGAATTTAACTGTTTTATATTCATGAATGTTGGCTTGGAAAATGTCGTGGATTCCGGGTGAGGAACCGCACAAAATAATGAACAATAAAACAGATATTGAAATAGAAAAATAAGTTATATTAAACGTAAAGATACAAACTTGAACGCAGGTTAGTAATCCAGGAATGCGATTAGTAAGAAATATATATACATACAAGTCTTTGAAGTGAAGCCGTGCTGGAATTAGTATGTCCAGGTCGGAACTGACGGGTGCTGTGTAATACTATTCTGGCTGAGTAGAGCTTAGAGCTACTATAACTACTGACGCGGTATTCTCTGTGAAACTTCGGTGTCGTTCGGTATCTTACGGATTTCTTAATATGTCTGACGGATCTCACAGTGGCAGGAGTATATGTATACTCAAGTCGAGTCATAGAAAAAAGGGAGATCTCACAACAGAAAAGTAGTAATATTTTCAGGAACGGAGATATTTGGAAAAATCCGAAGCACAGATGTATATCTTGATAAGTTTCGATGGCGGTAGTCTCAAGAATTTTTTTTTTAAGCTTGTAATTTTCAGTTTTATTAAAAGTAGTATTATTTAGGTTAAAATTGTGATTGATTTTATCTTTATGTTTAACACACGAATTTAATAAATTGCTGTGTATTAGATCACTTTTGTATTCATAGATACGTATTTTATGTCTGCACGTTTCCTGTTTATTTTATATATACCTACTTCAAAACTATTGGGATATGGTTTGTATTTTGATGTTAGGATTATAAAAAATTGCTTTGTATAGTAGAAGTTACGAAGGTAATAGTTATTATGATGTATCTGTTTTTGTCTAGTTTTTTGTCATTGATATCGATTTTAATAATGTTGTAATGTTTTCGCGTTTTTATAACTTACATTCTTTTCTTGTAACATTGTGAATAAAACAATGAAAATATTGGAAGGTTTTGAAAGTGCTTTTCATAATAATATGAATATAAAAATCTATCATAACAAATACACGTCATAATAAATTTCGAAAGCCTAACATTCATTTTATATATTTTGATTTCACAACAGAAAAGTAGTAATAGTTTCAGGAACGGAGATATTTAGAAAAATCCTAGGCACAGATTTATATCTTGATAAGTTTCAATAACGATAATCTCTAGAATTTCTTTTTAAACATGTAATTTGCAATTTTATTAAAAGTGGTATTATTTAGGTTGAAATTGTGATTGATCTTATCTTTATGTTTAACACACGAATTTAATAAATTGCTGTGTATTAGATCCCTTTTGTATTCATAGATACGTTTTTCATGTCTGCATATTTCCACAACGTATTGTGCGGAACACTTCTGGCTGTTTATTTTATATATACCTACTTCAGAACTATTATGATATTATTATTACTGATCACATCCATAGGAGTTTGGGATATAGTTTGTATTTTGATGTTAGGATTAGAATAATTACTTTGGATAGTGGAAGTTACGAAGTTAATAGTTATTATGATTTGTCTGTTTTTGTCTAGGTTATTGTCATTGATATTGATTTTGATTATGTTGTAATGTTTTCGCGTTTTTATAATTTACATACTTTTCTTGTAGCATTGCGAATAAAATAAATTTCGAAAGCCTAACATTCATTTTATATATTTTGATTTCACTATTACAAACTTCAAAATCTTTATAAAAACCTGCTCAAACTTATACACTACGCTAAATATTTTATTGTAAGCCATTCTTTAGATCATTAAACTTAATACTAACAAAGAATTTTAGTACTTACTTATAATTTATCCCGAAGAAACTGTTCGTTGCTCCCTTGTGAACATTTTTCCACGGTGATTTCAGCACGCGAGACATAGTAAACAAGTTTTCTGAATTCGTTCCTTGACCGTCAAATATCATTTGAACTACTTCCGCGTTTTTCCTGAATAAAGACAATTTAACCTGAAATTGAACATAAAAAATATTTATACTGTTCTACAGTCAATAAGAAAGAAGCAGGTGGTGTAACGGTTATCTGCAAGATAAATGGAAACATTATTGCTAGTTATGTTCATTTCGTACTAAAATAATTTAAAGGCTCGAATCCATCGTTCCCGACCTTCAAACGAACCTTAATCATCACTTCTGATGGGGGAATGAAGAAAAATGGTCTTTGATTTTAATTCTGTTCATCAAATAAAATTTGAATGCCTGTAATTTTCTGAAAAATTTTAAAATGAATTCGCACGTTTAAAGTCCTTTCCCAGCTATGACACCAGAAATGTTAGAATCATGATGATTCCTGATTTGATTCTGTCAACATAGAATGAAGTTTGTATTATTTTGTATTGATATTTATTAAGCAAAAAGATAAATGCAAATAAATAATGTCCGGAGAATTCTGATACACCAATCCTGTATTACTCTGGAAATCAGCATTCGGAATCCTGGCGTTACAGAAGTTTGAACTCTGATCACAGGCACCAGTCAGTATCTTTCTAGTATGTGTTATTTCGATGCTCTATTCATCGCATTCATTTTTATTTTCACGGTTCTGAAGCAAATACGACTGTACTTTTGTATCAGTTTTCATTCAAACGTAACAATAAACGTACAACGAAAGTAACTGTTCCTATCACGAAATTCAAATTTCATCTGTGATAATTGAGTTTATTTTGTACATAAACCCTTTGAAAAAGGCATGAATCTATTTTCCTTGATCTTTTTGAACCCTAAGCTTTCCATGTGATGGAAGGTAAATCAAAGATCGTGTCTGATTTTACTTACTTTAATCAAATAAAATATTTAGGCAAATTATATTCCCAAGCATTTTAGTTTGTCAATAAATTGAGTCTATCAATCCACAAATTTAAAGTGCTTCCCCAATTGTTGCTTTACGATTAAGCTGTACCAAATGAAATGTCGGATTCATGATAATTCTTGATTTCGTTTCATCAAAATTCAATAAAGAGCCTATATTTTATTGATTTACTAAGCAGAAGGATAATTGGGAAAAAACGGAAGCGAGAAAATGATCTTGTACTCGCCTAAGAAGATATCGATCCAATGTCATACACATTTCAATGTGTATGATATGTTATCAATATCGACTTAAAAAAGGATAACTTGGAAAAGAAACGGAGATAAGAAAATCTACTTGTACCAACATCCTACTCAATGAAAACTTTCAAAGTTATCATTAGAAATCATGAATTTTACATGCGATTAGACCCAAAACACTGAAAACAGCAAATATATAATTTTCTATTCTTATAACTCCTTCATAGAATCATAATATAAAGTCACAGTTAGGCAATCACCGTAGCGTCTGCAAGAAAACAATTTGAAGACTGACTCCAACGGTCTTTCGGGTTCACTTTAGTACTTTATTCATGACTCTATCCTAGACCACTTGAGTAATCGTTGTTATTATTTACTTCACAACATTCACTTCTTGATTTTTTTTATTAATAAATTTATTAATAATTATTTTTATTTATTAGTGTCACCACTTCAAATTCTAATTAGTTTGCCAAGATACTTAACTTTGTATCTTTTTCGTTTAGGATTAATCTCCAGTTTTTTCCTTTTCCTGGAAATCGTACTTATTTGCACACCGAATTATTAGGCTGCACATCTTGCGGAACTATATCGTGTTGAATACACCAGTTCCCGTCCGATCACTAAAGTTAAGCAACAACGAGCCTGGTCAGTACTTAAATGGGTGACCATTTGGGAATACCAGGTGCTGTAAACATAAGGACCAAGAATGGTCCACCGGTCCTCCAGGTTTGGGGGTTGGATGCAGGGCTAACAACCCTGTCCCGTAAAAAACAGTTTGTTACAGAAACAGCAACAAAAAGTTGCTGCCTTATGCATCATCTGGGTGTGATGGATAAATGATGATGATGATGACATCTTGCGGTGGATAAAAAACCATCATAGATCACTTGTCATAGGTTCTTCTATTGTTTCTGGGCTTTTTTCGGTAAATCTTTCCTTCACTTTTAATTAATATATCATTCAGGTAAGCCCATACAAAATCAAAATCTGCAAAAATATTATCCATTCTTCTTTGTATCCCTTCAGGACGTAGGCGATCAGAGATCTAATTTTGCTTTGACTTACTCCAGGGCTGCGAATAGTACATTGGGTTTTGGTTCAAATACTGACGTCGAACCTTTTTTTTCATTTGAAATCCGACTTTGAATTTGGGACACCGATACAATTTATTCGACAGTACTCCCGAGAAATATTTTTCCAGCTTATGTTAAAAAGTCATCGTCTTCTTTTTCCGTTAGTTACATATATCTCCAACGAGTGTTGAATAAAGAGCTTTTGTCATAAAAGCTTACTTCAGAATATGTACTGTGTCTCCCAAACCAATTTATTATGTCATATCCGGTAGTAGAACATTTTTGTATTTATCCTGTTCTCCCAGGACTAATTTCCTCAACAAAAGTTATTTTTCTCTCGCTTCCCAGTCGCTTCATTATTCCCTGAAAATTTGTTTCTATTTTTGAAAATATGCAGAAACAAAAATCCCATTATCTGGATTGTATATAAATTCCTATCTGAAGTTTACAACAGCGTTGGGAGTAAACGAATTAGAATAATTTTCTGTTTTCTTCCTTATTTTAATCAACATTTTTGTTATTTCTGCCGCTACAACAACTGCTGATGTTGCTATTGCTGCAATTGTCGTGGCTGAATTTGTACCGCAGAAGACCCGGCTAACCAGATTAAGCGCTTCCCAGATCTCAAACTCTTTAATGCGACCTTTGCACCCGACCACTTCAGGCGCCTCGAGTTAGGCGTCGAAGTTAGCAGGGCACAGACTGGTTTCCATGGTAAAAAAAAATCTTGAAAATAGGGTTGAAAAGTCCCACATATACCGCATTGGTAGTTATGGTCGCTTGTACAGCAAGGAGATGCTCGTGATATGTCGACCGGTTTCATTTCGAGCCTGCTCTGCACGCACTTTTGCGGCCATGTGTCATTGTCCCAGAAAACATTCATTTTAACCTTGCCCTAACAACAATTGCTTTATTTAATTTCTTATTTTATTTTATTTTGATAAGCAAGGGGGCAGATACTTCATTATTTCGTTGGGGTAATAAATTCGATTAGTTTTATGTTGATACATTCATTTATAAATTCATTTTCTCATTTTGCATTCGAAGAACTCATTTAAGTAATTGATGAAGCTCGAGCTGTTGCCCTAGATATCTGCAAATCATATGATAGAGTTTGGCACGCTGGCTTTCTGTGCAAGCTGCAGGATTATGGTATCACTGGACGCTTGCTTGATTTGATCCAATCTTTTCTATCAAACCGCATAATGAAGGTTGTCTTGAACGAGCATGCCTCCACATCCTAGCACAAGAACACTGAGGTAGCCCAGAGCTCTATCCTAGATCCGACGCTCTTTCTGATCTTCATAAACGACATCTCAGACGTGATCAAATCCCAAATAGGCATCTACGCTGATGAAACTACCATTTACTCCCGCCTTAGTAAGAAAGAAGGACCACCACTTAGTGGAAAACTAGAGTGAAATGATTTGTAAATTTTAATGCTTTTAAAATGAAGCCACAGGCAATCCCTCTACCCACCATCAGCATGAACCAAGCGAATCTCCCTGAAAGCAATACACTGGGCCTCCTTGGTCTCACCCTCTCTTCCGATCTCAAGTGGAACCATTAGATTGAATCTATAGTTAAATCGACTGCTAGGAGTGTTGGGTCTCTCTGTCTGTTTTTCTCATTTGAGTCCAACTTGCCATATACAAATCAATCATTTGGCCGTTTATTTAATCTTCTTCTTCTTCTTCTTCTTCTTCTTCTTCTTCTTCTTCTTCTTCTTCTTTGTGCCTTGTTCATTTCAGGACATAGGCAATCATGGCTTTCCATGTCTCCCTATCTTTGTTGGCTCTTAGCACGCTTTCGCCTGTTAGGCCATGCAATCCCGCTTCTGCCATCCACATGCTCAGGCCAGTCAAGTACATTACTTCCCTCTACCTGGCCTTTTAGTATCACGTCCTCCAAACTCTCCTTCCTCATTGTTTGTCTCTTCCTGATAGTCAGTATTAATTTCCTTTTCGTTTTCACTCTTTCCAAAACCTCATCATTGCTCACATGCTCGGTCCATGATATCCGAAGCACCCTTCTGTAGAACAACATTTTAGCTGCTTCAAGTTTTTCCTTTATCCTTGGTGATATTGTCCAGCATTCAGCGCCATATTGAACAACTGACATCACACAGCAATCCAATACTTTTTTCTTTGTTTCTAGAGAATTTCTCTTGTCATTTATTACTGTTGTCATATCTGGTCGGGCGCCCCTGCTATTCGTCTCAGGGTTCTCGACAAACTCCAAAGGAGAATTGTAACGTGATTGGTCAAGAGCTGGCATCTCGACTCCAGCCACTTTCTCGCTGGCGGGATGTGGCTTCCCTCCGTCTTTTCTACAAATATTTTCATGGATTCTGCTCTGACGATGCCGCCTCCACAAAAATTTACCCGAACTACCAGACTGGCAACAAGGTCCCAACTTTTAAAGTTTAATCAACCAAGTGTAGACGCCACTTCTACTCCATTAGCTTTCTTTCTCGCACTTCCCCTCTGGGGAACTCCTTTCCGTATACTTGCTTCCCTGACGACTACAATCTCCAAGACTGTTAATGCAATGTCAATTCTCATCTCTTGTCCACTTGACTCCAGTCCTTTCCTCGCCCTTTCCTCATCACCTCGTGTATCTTGTTCTTTTACTTTCTCATTTTACCCTCGCAACTGTCTTCACACTGGTATTCGTACCCTTCTCTTGCACTTTCTCCGACACCTCCTGTACTGGTTCGTCTTTCTCTTCACTCTCCTCCTGCTTAAACTTTCACTTTTCTCTTACCCCCTGCGCACCAGTGGCAATACCGCTCTGCTTGGGGGGGGGGGGGAACGATTAAAACAATGTTAACACATTCATTTACATAATGATATAGATGGCTTCATAAATGAATGGGAAAACATAAGTTTTTTTCCGATTAATATTGAAGTAGAAGGCTGTATAAATGAATGTGTCCACAATTACTGAAATGATTTTGCCGACTTCATAATATAGGATTTATAAATATATGTTTCAACATAAAATTAATCAAAAGATTTTACCGACTACACCGACATAGAAGGGCTTATAAATAACCGTGACAACATAAAATTTCTTAAATGATTTCACAAAATTCATAATGAAATAGGAGGATTTATAAATAACTAGAAGTATAGCCCGGCGTTGCTCGGGTGTAATGAAAGCTTTAAAACTAATCCATGGTCCTGGAGCTCAGACTCAGCCTAAAGAATATTTGTGTGAAATTTGGTGAGAATCGGATAAAAATTGTGGATTTGTATAAAGGACATACAGACAGATAAACACACACACACACACACACACACACACACACACACACACATACACACACACACACACCTTGCTTTTTATATATAAATATATTATCGATTTTCTGCACTATTGTAAGAACTGCAACCTTGAAACTTCTGAATATCGTTTCTTATGTCTTTGTCTATGAGTGTATCAAATTTGATTAAAATCGGACCACTCCTTCTATAGCCCGATTTTTTCGATTATCGATTTTAGATATTTATCGGAGGCATTATAAATAATTACTGAGATGATTTCTCCGAGTTCATAATAGCATAGGTTTCATAAATTAATGTTTCAACGTAATATTACTTAAACAATTTCATCTACTACATGATGACATAAAAGTTCTTATAAATAAATATATCCGCATAAAAATAATTGCATGATTTCTGTGAATACAGAATGATATCGCATGTTTCATAAATGTATGTGTCAACATAAAATTACTTATTTTATTTCCCGAGTACATAAGGGCATTGAATATATTTTATAAATGAATGCGCCAACATCAAATTACTGAAGTGTCTTCTTCGACATCACAATATCATAGAAGTTTTATAAATAAATTTTTCATCATAAAATTACTCAAATTATTTCTCCGACTACATGATGACATACGTATCTAAATGAATATGTCAACATAAGATTACTTAAAAGATTCTTTCTAATAGAATGTCTAGCAACAGTCTACCCATTAATTGTTGAACATATATTCGTCTAGTTACTATGAGCGGAACGGCTGCGCAAAGCAACAGTTGTGACAAAGTTGTACGCATTGCCGCACTAATTATGGTTTTCGCTTTTATTCTATCATTAATTCATGTCTCCCGTCTGATTAAACTACTTCTTCACTAATCTTTGGTATCGGTGTTTTCCCCCAAAAAAATTTTAACCGGAAAATACGAGTTTATACGAGCATCATAATAACCATACTTAAAAATGCTTCACTTTTTTTATCAGTAGATAGGTCCACAATGCACCACAACGCACAGGATATGCGTTGTGGTGCATTGGATATCGGCTCTGGATGAGAAATCGGGGAGCCGAGTTCGAATTCCAAGCTGAATTAATTGCATTCACTTACGCGCAAATACACTTGGGAAAGGTATTATTCCGTCTCTTCCTTCCATTTATGGATTAAATAACAGGATAGATTGGGTTCTATAGCCTTGGTCGGCAACCAGTCTATCGCAGAAAGCAATGGCAACCTACTGCGGGATAATCTTCTGCCCAGTCAGTAATGTCTCTTTCGAGACATGATCGCCCAAGCGTGTAACACGTATGGAACTTAACTGACTGAGATAGGTCCAAATACCAAGCAAAAGACTCCTAAAGAAATCATTGCAGAAGACTTGAGTATAGGAAGCGGGTCCCCAAGTCTTGTATGTACAAGCTCCAAGAAAAGATTTTGCTGCATTAAATCCGCTTCTACTTGTAAAAAAATATACTGCAGTCCAGTCATTGTCTGAAATGAAAAACAGATGCTGAAGAATATATATGTTTGGACATTGAAATAAGCAATACTTTTAACTTCAATGATTTGACATCATGAAAGGCCTTAACTGTCTTTGCGTTCTTGTCTTCATTTATTTCTCTCTTTTTCTTTGTCTTATATATATATGTTTTAGTGCCGTCCTAGAAAAAATGGATTCTTCCTCTTTTTGTATATAGTTACCTCCGTGACTTGCGGTGAACAAGAGCAGTTAAAGTGTAGCTAGTACGGCAGGAAACAGAAGCAGTTAACAAAGGCAGTTAAAGAATGCAGTTAACAGAAGTTGACGACAACGACTAGTCAGCCAATAAGCACCGTAATAATATCTTCGGATTTGCTTATTTCTATATTACTTATTATTAACACTCCCTTTGAATATCTTGTATTTTGTTATACTAATACACTGTTTTGAACCTACCTTCTTGTTCCGTGTCTTACTTCCGGCACAAACCAAACACTACAATGTTGCGGCGAACTTTCGCTACAACTCATGAGCAATATATATATATATATATATATATATTATAGTTTTTTTGACATAATCAAATTAGATAAGTACTCAGTTGCATTAAAAGGTGCTCAATACATTTATATTGTCGATATTTTGAATATTTTATTTTGGAAATGAGTTATAAGTCATTTCAACGTATATATATATATATATATATATATATATATACATATATATATTTAGTATATCGAGGCAGCAAATAATTTTCTGAACATATGCTGTTAAATATAAGAGACAATGAATGTCTATTATGTTTAATCATGAGCCGTTCTAAATGTCGTATTTTGGCTTTAATTTCAGTTGAAAATAAAGACAAAAATTCTCCAACATTTGGATAATTATTTATTGATTTGCTTCTAAGCAAACTTATTCACAAATGTTCCCGTCCACGAAACAATTGACATCATTATCCGTGATGTATACAACCATGTTACTATCAGCCCGGCTACCTTTATGGAAATGTAAAAATCCATAAAAAAGATGATCCCCTCCGACCTATCATTTCTCAAATACCCACACCAATATATAACATTTCCAAAACACTTAAACTAATTACTCCTTATCTTCCTGTTAAATACAGTATTAATTCCACGGACGAATTTTTACAGATTTTCCATTCCGTAAAACTTAAGAATCAAATAATTGCATCTTTGGATGTCCAAAACTTATTCACAAATGTTCCCGTCCACGAAACAATTGACATCATTATCCGTGATGTATAAAATCATGCTACTCTCCCATCAATCAATATTAAACCCACTATATTAAAAAAAAAACTATTATTAGCATGCACCACACAAGTACCCTTTCACGATCCCTTAGGCAATATTTATACACAAATAGATGGTATTGCGATGGGATCTCCTTTAGGTCCCCTCTTTTCTAATTATTATATGGCAAATCTAGAAAATAAAATAATTAATGACAACAATAAACCCTCTATATATGTAAGATACATAGATGACATCATTGTTTTAGCTAAGAATATCGATCAAATTACATATCTTAAAAACAAATTTGAAAGTCACTCCGTCCTCAAATTTACATTAGAACTTAATATTAATAACAAAATCCCATTCCTTGATGTATTCATTGATTCTAGCATACATAGATTTACTACTTCTCTATATAGGAAACCAACTAGCATAAATTCGTGTCTTCTTAATTATAATAGTGAATGCCCCCAACGATATAAGTTAGCTGTTATAAAAAACTTACTTGAACGCACACAAATGACATCTTCTTCCAAATCTATATTTTATAAAGAATTACACAACATTAAGCAAACACTAGTCAATCATGGATTTCCTAACTCCGTTATTGATCAACAAATTAAAATGTATCTCAACAAAATTAACAGTAGCTCTAACAATAATGATAATATTAATAATAATGGTTTACATCAAAATAAACATAACACTATTAACTTATACTATTGCAACCAAATACATAACAATTATAAACAAGACAAAAAAACTCTCAAAAACATAATACGTAGAAATGTTAAACCAGTGGAAAATAATAATCAAATTAAACTCATTATATATTATAAAAAATTCAAAACAATTGACCTCATAGTATATAATAACCCTACAAGCACTAAACTAAATTCTCTACAAAAAACCAATGTAGTGCACCAATTTACATGCCCATTCAGAGATTGCATCTCTGATACTAATAAAAAAATCCACTACATATATTGGTTTTACTACAACCACGCTCTTCCGTAGACTTACATGTCATCTTTCTGATCAGAGTACTATTAAACAACATTTCTCTGAAAAACATAAACATGTGGTAATATCAGACAGATTTTGGTCAACAATACGGTGATCCTTACTCATACACACAGTAAGAGGAACCTGCAGATATTGGAGGCCATGTACATCAAATCTAAACAACCAACACTCAATAAAATCACCTTTAAATCCGGACATAACATATAACATTGCATTTGACTATATGGTTTTGTTGTCATTTCGCGCTATCACGTGGTGTGACGTCATAAACCCGCATTGCAAATTTGAGAACTGCGTTTATTATTTTTGGTAACTATTACCGTTGCCAAGCGGAGTTTATGTCAACACAAAATAAAATCGTTGGTGATGGTGAATGTTATATTTTAGTCTAAATAACCTCTCTGAAGATGTCTCATGTCAGCCGAAAGCTTAGAAGCAAATCAATAAATAATTATCCAAATGTTGGAGAATTTTTGTCTTTATTTTCAACTGAAATTAAAGCCAAAATACGACGTTTAGAACGGCTCATGATTACACATAATAGACATTTATTGTCTCTTATATTTAACAGCATATGTTTAGAAAACACACACGCACACACACACACATATATATATATATTTGATAAGACAAAGAAAAAATAGCAAATCTTATCAATCTAACAGTTTTTACTTTTATCAAACCTTCGAAAAATTATATTTGAAATTTTTTATACGAAATAAATATGCGTGATTACAACAAAATGGCAAACATCGATGATTTTAAAATAACTGTTTTATTGATGAAGAAATTCAAGATAGTCTCTAATGAAGATAAAGACGATAAAATGGCCGCGGTAATATACTAATAAAGACGATGGATTAAAAAAAAATTGTTATGCAAATAAAATGATAATGACGTGAATTCTTATAGCCATGTGGATTAATCAATATAGTACAATCATAGAAAGCTACCGAGAAGAAAAAGTATATTGATGAAGAGTTTAATAAAAAGAAGACAGACTGAAATGAAAAAAGATGATGCTCATTGACATGACGTTATATGCTTCTACTTCTTGTATATATGGCGAGGTAAGAACAATATCGATGCTAAGTGGAGATGAAATAAAGTAAAATTAATTCACACATTCAGGATGATATTAGGGAAGAGAAATTATCGATATAAACTACAAAGGAGATATGAGTTTAATGGGAAATTGTAACATTTAAGATGTCTGCAACAAATCCCAAAGTTGAGATGAAAGACGACAAAAATAAAATGAATGTTTCAGTGATGAATAAAGAAAATAAAGACGATACCGTAGAGAGGTGAAGCATGAAACTAATGAAAAAGATGATATTGCAGAAGTAGAAACTTTACAATGTTAATAAAAGATGGCATCACTGAAAAGAAATAATGTTAAACTAATAAAAATAAAATATTATGGAAGATAAATGAGAGCCAAAAGAGAGAAAGAAAAATTATTCTTGTCGCCATGATAATGTAAACCAAAGAACAATCATGAAAATCTATTAAAAAGGAAACAATATAGATGCTGAATGATACAAAAGACAGAATATAAGGATGATTGTTAAAGCCATGACGATATCACTGAATGACAATCATGGAAATCTATTAAATAAAACAATATAGATGATGAATGCAATAAAAGACAGAATATAAGGTTTATTCTCATAGCCATGATGATATCCCTGAAGAACAATCATAGAAATCTATTGAACTGGTCTTTAATCCGTAAATTGTTTCATTGAAAAAGTTATTTGGTTGATAGAAAACAAATTCTTATTGCCACTGAAGAAGATAAGAAAATCGAAAAGGAAGCAATGCCACTGATATGGAAGTATATTTCGCTAATAGACATTCTTTGAATCTTAATATAAAGAAAAGAATAAAAATAATGAATAAATAAAGCATCAAAATAAATATAATTGACAAAAGAGATTATATTACGAGCTTTTTGTGTTGAAATCTCAAAAGATTACAATAAATTTGATGGGAAAGATGAAATAACAACGATATTAATCATAAGGAAGATGTTATTACTGAAGAAATCTCATTAATTGCAATTAAAATAGAGCAAATGGAATACAGAAAAATGGTCAGGACAACAAAGAAATGTAACAGAACAATGGCTTTGTTTAAATGCTTTAATTGCATCAATTTGCTGGATTTGGAGGGATTACTAATTGTATAATAATTAATAAAATTCTCGAGGTGAATGGTTGAAAATAAAGTTACAAACAAAACTCGTTAAAATCCGTGTTTAAAAAAATGGCAGAGAATTGAACCCATTAATAACTAGGAAAGATTCAGTAAAATTGAGCAAAATCATTGGTTCCAATTCTATTCACGTTCCTGCTAAGAAGAAGACAAGATTAATTTGCTGCCTGAATTACTTGAGAAATTAAAGTTCTAGTGTTTATTTGCACGGCGTTATCTATCTACAATGTGTTTGATCTTACAAATCATTCTATACAATGAACTAAAACATATCCAAAATAGAGATGTGCTTATGTTTACCGCCCCAAAACGCCATCAGATTTAGGTAAATGTTAATAAGAAGATTATAAATAAAGACAAGGGGTACGAAAAAATGTTTTAACAATGTCTACTAGGTTTAAGACTGTAGAGTGGAGAAATTAGTTGTATTAATACCGAATTTCGTAGAGGAGGTTTTTTGTATAAACGACATACACCAGGCCGACGAAGAGACGGATAATCGGGGGACAAGGTGTTATCACACACAAGAAACACACTCGAATTTTCGTTGGTCTGAGCGAATACAGCGACACAGTCATTACAGAAGAATCGGCATTACTTTAACGTAAGAGACTAGAATATCTAAATCTCCAGTACCTCTTTAGAAAACTTGATCTTGGCATTGGGTTAGAGAATTTTATTCAACCAGGTTTACTTTATATCCAACTATCAGTATAGCCCGGTGTTCCTCGGGTGTAATGAAAGCTTTAAAACTAATCCATGTTCCTGGAGCTCAGACTCTTTGGACGTTGGCACGAAAGACTAAAAAGCAATAGTTGTTTCCAGTTAAAGCGAAACCGTAGACTGAAAGAAAAATGAATGAATGTAAGTCAAATTTTGATTTCTTGGTATCGATATCAAATAAGTTTTTTTCGTCGTAAACTGAATTTTGAAGGCTAAGTAAGTCCTCTGAGTAAGTGGTATCATAACTGAGACTAAGAACTACAATTATACCTACTTATAGACAAACCCGAAGCAAAAACTAAAATAAAAAGTTGAAAAGGCAGATAAACAGATACACACAAACATCTTGCCTTATATATATATATATATATATATATATATGGATATGGCGGACAGACATAATCTCGCTTGCTGACCTTGAACGGGATCTACACTCTGTGGTGAACTGGTGCAAGAAGTGGCTTGTCAACTTCAATGCGTCCAAGGCCAAGCTGTTGTCTGTCAACTATCACAGGCAACCTCTCCTGCCTCACATAAGCATGGACCAAGCAATTCTCCCTGAGTGCAATACACTGTGCCTCCTCGGCCTTAACATCTCTTCTGATCTCAAGTGGAACCGCTACATCGAATCCATAGTTAAATCCACTGCTAAGAAGGTTGGGTCACTGTGTCGATCCAGGATGTTCTTTCCGCCTGAATCCATCCTGCATATATACAAGTCTACCATTCGACCCTGCATGGAGTACTGCTGCCATTTATGGTCAGGCGCCCCTGCCGCTCACCTCAGTGTTCTCGACAGGCTCCAAAGGAGAGTTAGTAACGTGATAGGTGCTGACTTGGCGGCTCGACTACAGCCACTTCCCCACCGAAGAAATGTGGTCTCCCTTTGTCTGTTCTATAAGTACTTTCATGGTTTCTGCTCAGACGAACTTAAGTCACTGGTGCCTCCTCAACAGGTTTTTACTCGTGCAACCAGAATGGCAACTGGGTCCCACCCATTCACAGTTAGGTTAGCCAAATGCAGACGATAATTCTACTCCTGCAGCATCTTCTTTCGCACTTCACGCCTGTGGATCTCACTCCCATATTCTTGTTTTCCTGACGGCTACAACCTACAAAAATTTAAATGCAATGTCAATACTCATCTACTAACAACTTGACTCTAGCCCTTCCCCCACCCCGTATATCCTTCCCTTTCTCTCCCCTCTTGCAACTTTCATTACATCTGCATTTTCATCATTCTATTGCTTCTTTCTAATTGGTTTGTAATCCTTTTCTCCCTCCTCTAATTAATTTTCTTTCAGTTATGCAGCCCCCCGCACATCAGTGGCAGTTACGTCTTGCCCGGGGTGAAATGATTAAAATATATATATATATATATATATATATATATATATATATTATCGATTTTCTGCGCTATTGTAAGAAGTATCAAATTGATTAAAATCGGACCACTCTTTCTAGAACCCGATTTTTTCGATTACCGATTTTCGGTATTTATCGGGGGTACCTCGACAAAAGACCTAGCTAAGAACACTCGCAGACGCTTATAGTACAACTGTGTAAATTTTTAAGAAAATCAGTTCAGCCGTTTCGGAGTCTATAGGTAACGGACACACACACACAGACACACACAGACACAAAGAAAAAGTCCCATTTATAAATAAGTTTAGATACCCGTTGTTAGAGTTATCAACATGGTTGTGCAATTTATCGAAGGGCTTATTTTTCCAGTCTGATTTCGGAGCAGTCTTAAGACAGAAGTTTACTTTGGCCACAAGCAGGAATTACACAACCTCGTCTGTGGTACTCAATATGAATAGAGAGATTCACAGGAGATTTCGCCGTCAGTTCCAGTATCGTAATATTTTGGGAAAACCCGAATCAGCACATCAGTCCCCAAATGAGGAGGGAATAGAAATCTGGATGACCCGTAAGTCGTTATTATTAAAAAAACCTAGCCAAATTTTTCACAAGCGATTGACTGTAAAAATATAAAAAAAAACAGAGCTTTGAATAGAAAGGGTATGCTGTGTGGTTTTCAAAGTAATAGTTATTTTGTTAGAAATGCCAACTATAATATGGATATCGATAAACTTTGAGGGACACATTTCGGGTGTTTTTGTGGATTACCTTGAGTGTTACTTTTGGGTCGTTTGTGTGAGCTATCTTCTAGGTTACATTTGGGATATTTGTGAGGGTTACAGGAGAAAAAACATATTTGAAAGTCTATTACAGGAAATCAAACTGAAAGAAAGTTAAAAAAAAACACAGCAAGATAAAAAGATATAAAAAATTCCATATAACGATTCTGATCGCCATGTCAATATTACTGAAAGACCATATTTTGTAATGCTCATAAATGACAAACAATATGGACGATTAGAAAAAAGAGTCCACAGAAAATCAATGGAAAATATAATTACAAGGTGAATTGATTGATAAAGTCGAAAATCGCAGGAAACCCTCTACAATAAATAAAAATGAAAGTTAGTTATATTCATTATCATAATTTAAATATCTGTAAAATTTAACCGCGTCTTTCTAAAGAAAAAAAATCACACTTTCATTATTTGAAATGTTAGCTTTCTTTATTTAATTCGTAATAGATCTGCTGATTAGGATCCGTTGTGGCAATGACGGTCACTTTGTCCAACAATGAATGGAACATGTGGCAATAACCATTATCAATCCTCCAAACATGACAGAATTCTTGACGCATACAAACTGAAGCACATTGCAATTTCGTGTTGATTTTGAAACTTTCAAACGCTGCCTGAGTGCCTTCCTTCAAGAAGACGTTGTGACCATTCGGCAGCAAATGGTAATGCGACTGGAGACTTTCCCCGGACACAAATATGGAAACCGGAAGAAGCAGAAATAACCTTTTCCATATGGAGGAAATAATGGTATCTGCCATCATCATTTCGGCGAGTAGATATCTATGAACAAATCTGCAAATTTAGTACATCAAGAACGGTAAACTTAAAACAGATACAATATTAAGTAATAATTGTTAATTTCTTATTTTTTTACAATGGATCAACGAAATTCTGAGAGCACCTGCTATAGAATAATATTTACTAACTTCGACCTTTCAATATATTAGGAAGTTCAATACCCATGAAGTGCCCAGATACGGTGTCCTTATGCCAGACTAAACAGTTTCGTAAATATACTAATGAATTCAATTCTGTTCCTCTCCTTTTGTTTCGGACGACCCGTTTGATTGTCATTAGGAAGGAAAAAAGAAAATTGTCCCATGCAGAGATTAAACTAGCATCCCAAGTTTCATTTTTTGCATCCTTACCTGTTTTAGCATATATACCACTAGTCAACTATTACGTCACGCGTACTTCCGGTTAGCTGCGACATTTAAGCAAAACAACACTTCCGTTTGGCTAATAGGATTGGATAACTCGTTCTCTTTCCCCGTTTATTGAATGAAATAATTCTTAATTCTCTTTTAATCTTCACGATAGCAGCATAATGTAATCATTTCAAAAACGATTCGAAATTGAAGAAAATTAATATTCTGATATTCTGTTTCGCGCCTTGGGTGGGAGAAATATTTAACTTATATAAAAATATCTGTTCCCGCGAAAAAAATAAAAAATAAATTATTCAGATGTTTATTTTTCAGTGTCAATTCAAATTTAATCATTTGAATTAACAAAATTTAAAACGTGTCAACTATAATAAAAGGCCGTCGTAATTATTTCATTTCATTTTCTACAAGTAAATAATGATGTTCTTTTTTTGTACCTTGAAGAGGCCACAAATTTTAGCGGAGAATTTTCGGGGTGTATACGGAGACCTATAAACAAATTAAGACTATGTATTCTATTGTGAGGAAACAGACAAAATACAAATATTAACAACGGGTATGACTTGAATTATAAATATAAAATGCTTATGGTTTATAAAATGTCAAGTGTTCTAAAAATAGAAAAAGATAGACGCACTGACGCCAAGAATTCAAAATTTGGCGGCAAAATAACGAACCGTTTCTTTTGGTAGGAGTAGGAGTAAGAGTAGGAGTAAGAAGTAGGTGTTAAGGACAGTAGTTTTGTGTAGGAGATTTGAAAAGAGGAGGACGCTAGTCAGTTGACGACTAGAGTCCAGAAAGGATAGGCTCGTTTACTACTAGCATCCCACAGTGAAGAGAATTTAGCTAGTCTGCTCCTATATACACACAAAATTTAAAGTTTGTAACTTGATGTAAAAACCTAAAGTTTTATACCAAAAATAAACATCATTAATTCAAGTTTCTGTTATCTTCTAATTATACCAAAACGAAGCAACACAACAAAATCTAATTTTACATAACATTTACCCATCACTCTCTCTTTTTCTGTATATATATATATATGTGTGTATGTATGTGTGTGTGTGTGTGTGTGTGTTTGAATGCGTGCATGTCTGTATCAGTGTTCGTATGTGCTACAAGAACATATATAAGTGCGTATAAATTTTAAATAAAAAATGTTTCAATCATCCTCACCTTTTATTTCTTTTCCGAATGCCTACAGATGTCTTTTTCGATCTGCTATTCGGACCTCAGCTGATGACACTGAACCTACGAGGTTTCTGTTTTTTATCCCGGTCACAAAATCAATAACCCAATACGTGTAACGCCTTCTATTTGCTTTAAGGCAAGACACAAATAACCGCCATGAATATAAGTTTTCTAAACATCACATGACGTTACGTAAAAAGTTATTCAAACGTTTAAGAATACCAGGATCTAGATAAAGAAGTTTTACCAACACGCAGACATTGAAGATTAATTCTTGATAATGATTACGATAGTCGAAAGTACTTGAATAAAACTATAATGAAATATAAACTACGGACACTTTATCCACAATACTCAACTCGAAAAAAATTGATATTTCCAAATATGAAACGCCAGATTATTTCGGTTCTTTTTAACCAAACTTCTTTGGAAGATTCATGCACTACGAAATCATTAGGGTCATATTTTGAACTGACCTTTTTTAAATTTGAATTTTTATTTTGGTACAAGCGCTGCTTAAGGTCGTTATATATAATAAATCTGGGGTGACATTTTTTCATTTATTAAATATATAATTTAAATTGTTTTATACCAAACAATTAAAAGGTGAATTATGAAACAAAACTTGTAGGCGTTATAAAAAATAGTAATAAATAGTATAACTTTTGGGGCCGATTTATTTATCGTAGGTTATTTGGGAGATCCCGGTTCACACTCCACCCACGTCTATTGAACAGGTGAAGAGGCTTATCCCTTGTTCCCTGCTTAGGATGCGGTTTCCGGTTTTCTCTTTTCCAATCTTCTAACTTTTTTTTTCAATTGGAGTAGATAGACTAAACTATCGCCCGGTTCACACTCCACCCACGTCTATTGAACAGGTGAAGAGGCTCATCCCTTGTTTCCTGTTTAGGATGCGGTTTCCGGTTTTCTCTTTTCCAATCTTCTCACTTTTTTTTTCACTTGGAGTAGATAGACTAAACTATCGCCCGGTTCACACTCCACCCTCGTCTATTGAACAGGTGAAGAAGCTCATCCCTCATTCCCTGTTAAGGATGTGGTTTCCGGCTTTCTCTTTTCTAATATTTTCACTCCTATGTAGCCCCCTGCACATCAGTGACGTTACCGCCTTGCTCGGGGTGATATGATTAAAAAACAAAAGTATCACGTTTGTTTATTTATTTCCTTTTTCTAAAAGGTATTAGTTACGTCTATTTTATATTCCATTATAAGATTTAGTTTTCGTGATGATATCCGAGGTAATAGTTTTGTTTTTCTTACTGTTTTTATATGCAATGTTTTTATATGCTAATTATTTTTGTTAGGGTTACTGTTATTGATATTGGAGTTGTTATTTTACATGTTGGACAGGTTTTTATTTAATATCATACTGTTATATAGTGAGATATATTTATCAATGTTCTTGACGCAAGAATATCTAACCTTAATATTGTTTTAGTTGAAAATCTTTTTTAATATGGGAAAATGATTGAAATGTTTGTGAATTTAATTTAGGAATTTTTTTTCTTTATTTATTTTGACGTTATGACAAAAAGGTGAGTCAAACCATATGATGTTACGTTTGCGTGATTTCTGTCGACGTCCGCCTTCTTTGCTTTTATCAGAGTACTCTAAACTTATTTTTTGTTTACTTTCAGCTAACGATTTAATATATTTAATTTTACTTTTATCAAAAACTACCTTATTGCTAGAGTTAGAAGATAATCTGAATTGGATGGATTTTAAAATATTGCGTAATCTATGATGGTGGTTATAATCTTTGTGAACATATATCTGTGGTTATAAGAATCTGTTTTTATATGCAATGTTTACATGTTTTCATGTTTTTATATGCCAATTATTTTTCTTAGGGTTACTGTTATTGATATTGGAGTTATTATTTTACATGTTGGACAGGTTTTTATTTAATATCATATTGTTATATATTTATGGAAGTTTTTGACGCAACTATAACTAACCTTAACATTGTTTTAGTTGAAAATTTTTTAATATAGAAGAATGGTTGTAATATTTGTAGATTTAATTTAGGAAAATTTTCCCTGTGTTTATTTGATCTTATGACTAAAAGGCGGGTTAAACCATATGATAATACGTCGCCTCTGAATAATCCGGTGTTTATTATCTCGAAGATATACCTATATCTCCATAATAACAAAATGCAAATTAATTCACATTGTACAGGCGATTATTTAGGTTAAAGTTTACGTTAAGGAAGTTGGTAAGTTTAGTATTTTCATTTCGTGATCTTTAAAAACCATAATGAAGGTATTTGAAGTTGATTAATCTTTTTTCGGTCTGTTTTCGTATGAGGATTAATCCGTCGTCTCATTATAATCCAGCGTTTTTTCTTTATCTCGAAGATATACCTATATCTCCATAATAGCAAAATGCTAATAAATTCACATGCATTCACAGAATCAAATGCGCTCAAAGCAATGAAGAAATCTGCATTGGTTCTTTTGGTCCGAATGCAGTCGTCATGAAATAGAATAGAATTTTGTGCTTGTCTGATAATGTTGAAGTCTTTGTCGTATAAATTTTCAAGAAATTCAGTTCAGCCGTTTCGGAGTCTATAGGTAACGGATACACACACAAAGTTTCATTTATAAATAACTTTATATATATATATATATATATATATATATATATATATTATCATTCCTGACAGTTCTTCTATATGATCGTTAACACGGAGGACACATCACATAAAGACGTTTTTATTCAGGAAAACGTTTCCAATGACAAAAGAATTTTTTCTAGTTCCCATATAATTCTTTCGTACGCCTTCGATTGCACTGTGTTAGTTATCTATTTCTTCTCACGAGTTTGGAATGTTAGACAAAGTATCTGATAGTATAAAATGTTTCACTCCCTCTTTCTCCCTCCCCCTCTCTCTCCATTTGTTTTTCGAAAATTCTCACCACCTCATGTGGTTTCATCATTGCAATAATATTATTGTTTCCGGTATTCCAGTAGCATGCAGAAGAGGGACAAATATCCAGCCATCTATATCAAAAGGACATTCATTCAAAGAGTTAATTGAAAATTTACTTTTTGAAATTTGAAATTGTCTCCCTTAACTTCGTTGTACAAACGTCTTACTGTCTCATGTGTCCATTTCCGACATTTCTCAGGACTAGGCCCGATATCCACTCCCTGCTTGAGTTTTATTCATAAAATCAAGGAGTCGGTACCCGATATCACCAGATCTGTGAACGCCACTGCGGTATTCAGATTTCAATTTATCAGTTATTCAATCCCTCATTTAAATCTTAGACTCCGATACTCGTTTCCATAATAATTCTGATCAACATTTGTTTCTTTACTCGATTTATTTCTTCTCTCTGTTGACTCCTGTCTTGCATTGAAAATCTGTCCTCTGGGCAATTACGATTCTCCTAAAAATTATCATTGTGTTTTCCATTTCGTTTAAAGTGCAAAATGCAAATCAGAAATACCAAAATCAAACAAGCACAAAAATCTAAATATCTAGAAAAGATTTTTACAGATTACATGAAAGTGTGACACTGAAATCCGTAGGTTTAATGTAGCTTGTCAGTATAAGTATGTTTCTGTCTGTCTGTCTGTCTGTCTGTCTGTCTGTCTGTCTGTTTACATTTCTTTTCAGCAATTTCTCAACTACCTCAAGTGGTTTCATCATTGCAATAATATTGGTGTTTCCGGTATTCCAGTAGCGTGCAGAAGAGGGACAAATGTCCAGCATCTATATCAAAAGGACATTCATTCAAAGAGTGAAACGAAATTTGAATTTGTCTCTGTTAACTTTGTTGTACAAGCGTCTTCCAGTCTCACGTGTTCCTTTCCTACATTTCTAAGTAATGGGCGTTATATCCACTCCCTGCTTGAGTCTTATTCATAAAATCAAGGAATTGATACAAGACATTACCAAACCTCCGATCGCCACTGTGGTATTCAGATTTTCAATATACCAATTGTTAAATCTCTTATTTAAATCTTAGACTTTGATACACGTTCCCATAATGATTCTGATCAACAATTGTTTCTTTACTCAATTTGTCTCTTCTCTCCTCTGTTGACTCTTGTCTTGCATTGAAACTCTGTCCTCTGAGCATTTACGATCACGCTGCTGTGTTTGTTAATTAAACATTGTGCCTGGGAGGTTTCTTCTTGTGTGAAAGCGATCATCTTTGGCGATGGATCACCTTATGCTACCACCCAGATGCCGATACATGTGATTCACATGAATTTTAAGCAGGAAAAAAGTTTCAAATGAATGCATTGCAGAATATATTTTAGAGACATACTGTAGTTTACTTGTTTAAAAAAATGCCGACGGTCGTTGTTTTCGTCTCAGAAAAATAGAACGTCATGTTTGAACAATTTGCTAAAATCACGCTTTCTCCCCTACCTGAATGTTTTGATGATCATAAGGTTTGAGAGCTCCACGAGAGAATTCTTTCGCTATTGTGAATTTTATAATACTCGTCCAAACAAGCATTTGACGTCTGAAAGACATTTATTTATTTATCCTCTCTACTCGATTCATTTTTGTCAAATAAATAAACGGATTATACGACCACATTTTTCTCCGTAGTTCGAGTTAGTCTGAGCAATTTTTTTTATTTTAATCATATCTCCCAGAGCAAGGCAGTAACGCCACTGATGTGCAGGGGGCTACGTAAGAGTGAAAAGATTGGAAAAGAGAAAGCCGGAAACCACATCCTAAACAGAAAACAAAGGATGAGCCACTTCATCCGTTCAATAGACGTGGGTGGAGTGTGAATCGGGCGGTAGTTTATCTGCTCCAATTGAAAAAAAAAAGAGTAAAAGAATGGAAAAGAGTAAAAGATTGGAAAAGAGAAAGCCGGAAACCACATCCTAAACAGGAAACAAGGGATGAGCCTCTTCATCCGTTCAATAGACGTGGGTGGTGTGTGAACCGGGCGATAGTTTAGTCTATCTACTCCAATTGAAAAAAAAGGTGGAGGAAAGGAATGGAAAAGAGTAAAAGATTGGAAAAGAGCATTAATGTATATGTAGAAAACATACAGACAGTTAACCTTACGTCGTTGGCGATGGATCACCTTATGCTACCACCCAGAAGGCGATGAACAGAAGTCACAGTAATTTTATTGAGAAAATAAAGAAAACTCAAAATAATCCATTGCAGAAGATTTTTAAAGACACACTGTGGTTTTCTTATTTAATAAATGGTGACGGTCGTTGATTTCGAAAGAGAAAAATAGAACTTCATGTTTGAGCAATTTGCTAAACTTCACGCTTTTTTCTACCTGAATGATTTTATGGTCACAAGACTTGAGTGCTCTACGAGAGAGTCCTTTTGTTATTTTAAATTTTATAATCCTCGTCCGAACAAGAATTTGACGTCTGAAAGACATTTCTTTAGTTATCATCACTATTTTATTCATTGTTGTCAAATAAATGAAAGGATTATTGATTTCTTTTATTTGAAATATTTCTATGTACTCTTGTTTATCTTCATGCATCGTGTACATTTAGGATACGAGCGATATATTTGCTTTGTAGATTCATTCTTAATTTTATTGATCTAACTAGCTCTTCTCTTTTATCTCCCCTTATTTCCGGCCGTTGTTATTGTTCTGCTATCGAGAACAACTCGCTCAATGAATTATTTACCGTTTAACCTTCCTTTACTAGGCTTCAATATGGCCGGCTAGTATTACGTTCATCAAGACTTTTTCCTAATTAAATGTCTCAAACGCTTTAGCACTTATGCATGTCTACTGTCTTTATGATATTTGTCGATATGACCACATCGTTTGGCATCAATAGAAGAGTCTCGATCTGACGAGGCTATTTGATAAGATCACACGAGACTTAAGGTCTTTTAACAAAATTCATTTTCAGCTTGACGAATAAAGATAGAGTTTATTATGGAGAACGGAAAGAGAGTTACACACCTAAAGAAAAGGATTAAGATAACGCGATACCTTAATAGGCATAATAAATGTATTATTAGGGAAAAAAAGGTGAAAAGCATTCATTACATTCACAAAAAATAGGAAGTAAAGGAGGGCCATATAAAAATCTTTTTGAACTGAGAAATAATCGCTAGTTAAAAGACAAATATTCAGAATTGGTATTTGGTTCGTTTTCGATAGAAACTTTGATATAGCCCCCGATAATATAAGATCATCGATCCTTATACTTCAGTTCTCAACAATTCGGAATAGGTATTTGGTTTCTCTGATTTAACGAACATCAAGTTAAAGAAAAAGGGAACTTTTATAAAACAGTAGACAGAAAAAAAAACGAATTTTCTTCTTTGCTCTGCGATGCAATTTTATAAATATCTATCATCGCCACCTGGACGAAATTTCTCATTGACACTAATTCAATAATAAATGAAATTTAATGCTAGTCTGAAAGCATTATCAGAGTTAGTGGTTCTAATCCAATTTTGTTTGAATGAAGTTAAAAAAAAAAAACGAAATTTCAGCAGGGTTCCCAACAATATCTTTCCAAAATGACGCGATAACAGCGAATTAATTTCTGAAATGAAGGAAGAGAAAATCGATATCTATTTTCTGGAAATAAGAATTGACCGACATGACTGAGTAATAAACCGATTCATCTGATTTGCGGCAAATGAATTTTCACAGAAAGACTCTAATGAATTTTATTAACTGCAGAATGAACGTTGCTCATGAGGCAAATATTCAGAATTGGAATTAAGAGCCAGTCAACATTGATTTGAAAAAAATTAAATGTCAATCATTAACTTTTGTCGGCTTAATTGATTCAATGCCTTGCTTGGGGTTAAATGATTTAAATGTTGTGGAATTGGTTATGTAGAATATATATAAAAAGTCGTCTTTTCTCATGGAAGAGACCCATAAGATTGTAGACGCACCTGTATTCGCCTACTACAGTTTGAGGAAAAAGGGACTACCAGAATTTGGTTTGAAATTGAAGCCTCATTCTCAAAATATGTGGCAGTGAAAAAAAAAATAAAATAAAATGATATATTTTTACCACAGTACCGTTAGAGTGTACGATATTACTGAGGAAGGGTCTGCAGATTTTAAGACACTTGCAATTTTTGTTCTCGGTAACAACAACCATATAACTTTATGAATATGCAAACGTAAGAAATAGGATTAATAAAGATATAACAATCGATATATCTGATGTAATAATAATAAAAAAATAATAATATCCAAGTTTATTGCAAGAAATCGGAATTTGATGGAAGGGAATATATATTTAGAAACAAGATGAATTCGTTGTAAAGACCATCTTTATTATTCGGTCCTCTAAAAAAAAATTCGGCGATTTTGATGAAATTCCCGAGTGCGAAAAATGAAATGAAAAAATGTACCTTTTAGCGAATCCAGTTGGGAGTAATAAAAGTTTTAAAGTTTCTACAATGGCTTCCATTCAAAGAATCTCATTTTTTTATTATTTTAATGAAACCTGACATCGTTTTCTTTTACCCAATCCCAGTTGATTTGAGATTATCAGAAAATCGTTTAAAAAAATTTGATCTTGAAAACAAAAGAAGACAAAAACAAACATGAAACATTATTTGAAGCTTTGTTTATTAATTTCTTTGTTTATTAATTTATTACACAATACAAATAATGAAAGTTAGTAATCCGGTTGCTTGTTTTTATCATATACTTTATGCCTTCAAATTAATTCGATATATAATCGATTATTTTTTCCTCTCCATATTGTGTGACATATACGAAACTTAAAGACACTGGTGACTTTATCCAATGCTTAATATGAAAAAAAAATGGTAAAGTAAAGCACAATTGTCTAAATTGCTTGTAAAATACTAACTGCACTCAACATATAATATTAACTAAAAAAACAATAAGTGAATAGGTGCACGCATTTAATGTAAAGTGGTTGGTGTTGATACGTGGGACATTTCCGAGCTCAGCTTTCTCAGATTCGTAACGAATGTCACGCATTTAAGTTACAAAAGATGAGTATTCCGCCATATTCACCTTCTTTTAAAATGTGCGTATTACAGTTTTTAAATTATTGTACAGATATTTGCATTTAAATTTGGTTGATAAAAATGTTTACTGAAAAACTAATTAAATTTTGATAAAAATGTCGACATCCTTTTTTTCCCACGGTTTTGCAGTATTTTCAATAAAATGTCAGTAGAAGATTTCTTTAATTTCTTCACTAAATATCATCACAGTGAAAATGCTTGGGAGGCTGAAACTCGGTGAAAATGCTTGGGAGGCTGAAACTCTACTCGAGATCGAAAAAGAAACAATGAACAGTTGTGTCTTCATAAATTACCATAAATTTTTTTGTAATTACAAGATCCAGTAATGTGATAATATAATAAAAATGTAGTTTAAAATACAAGATAAGCTAAGATAGAAAAAAATGAAAAGGCGTTGATATTGAAAAGGCGTTGAAATGGTTAAATGGACACGTAAACAGCAAAGGCATCAGCTACTGCATATCCTGTAAAGAAATCCGAAAGAGATGAAAGAATGAACGAATGCAAAAAGAAATAAATGATGAATAATATTTGGATTATGCCAAACTAATATCATTACAAATATTTTTCGATCATTCTCTGTCCAATGTTATCAGAATTCTGACTAAAAATCGAAGGACGTTGCAGCATTTAAGAGAGAGAGAGAGAGAGAGAGAGAAAAGGAAAATTTTAAATATATTTGAATTTTGCGAAACTTAAATTATCAGTGTATTTCTTTAGCATCATCCATAATTGTTTGGAACCTTTCTTCAGTCTAATGTCTTCACAATTCTGACTGACATTCTTATATCGATGAAACAGGTGAACTCCGTGAAATGCTAAATTGTTCACGAAAGGATAAAGGCAAATATCAGACCAGCTTGTGCAAAGTGATGGTGGGTAGTGGTGGACTCGGTTCTTGGCAAAGTGACAAATGTTATTAGTGCTACAATGGATAAGAGATTGGGGAGAGCCATGATCACCTACATCTAGAAGAAGAAGAAGAAGAAGAAGAAGAAGAAGGGGAGTACGTTCTAGTGAAAGGTAGCTGTATACTGTTGCAGGTTAACGGAATTTGGCCTTGTGGTAGATAGCCCACTATAAGTCATAAAATGATTACAAAATCAAGAAAAGCAAATTGAGTTGAAAATAACATTTTTATATATACACATATCAATGAATGCTTTTTACAATTAAAGTAATAACTTGAAGTATATGTCCAACGGAGGTTAAAATGTTCATGGCAAATAAAATTCTGAAAGAGATTTAAAGGCTTAGGAATGTGGGGGAGCGTGTAACTGAGGAATGTCTTTGATGTAGTTGCCCCTTAGGTCAGTAAGTAGTTTTGAGACAGGGAAGAAGGAAGGAGAGGTGAAGGGACGGGCATTGTAGCCACTTGACTTGGTCAAGAGATATATTAATTTCTCTCGCCTGTCACCGTCGGTCTGTCTGCTGGGTGCTTTCTGTTTCGGCTTTTTGGATCAAAGCAGCTCGTTTGGGATTTCACACTTGTATTTGATTCTGGGCTTCCCATTGGTCTGATAAATAAAATTCGCGTAGGCTTGCGAAATGGAAATTTAATATTTGATTAATTTTTATTTTTCAACCGGAACATCTGCGCGAACCCGGATGCGCACGGACGACTTTTGGTCATTTGCTTTCTGGTCGTTATAGAGAAAACATCCGGTCCATCGCTTTTGCTCGGTATCACAACAAAATGATTAGCTGAGTCATGGCGTTTTTTTAACATAGAGGAACATCTTATGGTGCTTGTGTTCTCATTTCCTTTTTCGTTCTGTCATTCTTGTTATGTTTTTGTAAAGTCACATTAATTTTAAATCATAAGGGGTATTAAAACGATATTGCAACAAAAGTTCGTTAAATGCGGAAGTGCAAAACACAAACATTAACACCAAAAATAATTATGCATAGAAAAATTATTCTGCCTTAGTAAATGATAATTGTAAATCACTTTTAATTGATTTTGAAATTTTAGGACGCAAGTTGATAACTGTAAATTGTTAAAACACATTTGAAGCCAAAAATACCTAATATTGCTCCATCTAAGTCGGCTTCAAGATTTTTATCTCAAAATTCTGTCTACACTTCCATTATAGGTGAACCTCCAAACATACGGTAGGCTACAAGGGACCGACAAACAGCACTCCGGTTAAATGAAGTTAAGCTACAATAAATGTCCATTAGTGTCATTAAACTATCATTACTATCATGAGATTGTGCCGATGACACGCATACCATTAATGGCTCTTCGCTCATTGTTGACATTTAGTGCATCGGCTGTTGAACGCGATGTTGTGCTGCAGCACAGGTAGAAAACTCTATCCCCGTTACTATTTTGCTGTTTTATCTTAATTCCTGTGTTAATATGCCGAATATATTCACCCAAACACAATGTTTAGTGGGATATATTATTTAGTAGGCGATTTACGATAAAATAGAAGTTTTTATTTTCTTTTTCCTTGTTAAGTATACGACTAAGAAAGGAAACTTCAAGAACTACTACAGAAGGCAGTGAAGGAAAGAGAGAAAAGACAACTGATAATTGATTGCTAAATCGCAGAATGCATGGTTATTTACAAAAGTAATAGTCAAACATTAAAATTACTAATTGGAAATACCGAAATCAAACAAGTACAGTAGTTTAAATATCTAGGAAGTGTTTAATAGTGTACAGAAAGTGAGACACTGATATCTGTATTGGGATAGTGAAAGATGCCTTCCAAAATTTAGGGAAAGTATTAAGAAACAGGAAGAATTGCTTGAAAACAAAAAAGAAATACTGAAAAATTATGTAATATACGTTCTCCTTCTTGGCAGTGAATGATAGATGCAGATGAAAAAAAGAGTCGAAGAGGCAAATGTGTGCTTTTTTATAAAAGGATGGCAGGAATAACCTAGACCAAACATGCAAAAAACAACGAAGCTTTAGAGAAATTAGAAATAAAGGACTCTACTACATAACATCAGAAAGAGACAGTTAACATTTCTAGAGCACATGATGAGGACAGAGGGCTTGGAAAACTTGATATACGCAGTACAAATTAAAGGAAAGTGTGGTGGCAGAAGAAAACAACACATTAAGCTACATAGTGAGATTGAGTAAAAAGAGACTTTGGAGCAAGATTTAGGAGAGATAAGAAAAATTCAAAATATATTAAGAGCTACAAACGATAAGAAACTGTGGTGAGCCATGATTGCTAACGTTTCGAATGAACATAACTTGTACAATAAGAACTAGACAGGAAAGCCCGAAGCCAGAAAAGTGTCTCACATGCAAAAAGTGCAAGAGAAGCCATTATATGCGTAGAACTTATAATGAGACCTCGCTGCCAATCACGTCATACACGTGAATTCATTAAATTTAGGTATTAACGAGGAAAGAATGTCAGAACACTCGTGAAAAGACTCATGGAAGAGACACAGAGAAACTTTGTTCCTGTTGTGGGAATGCGACTGGAACTGAGATGCCTGGTTAGGTCATATAACATCACTTATTCTTCATTCTTTGGATTCAGAATTTCTAAATATAAACCGGAAGCATCTGACTGACTGTGACAACAATATTTGAAGCACTGACAAAAGGTAAATCTGTAAATGTGCAAGATAAATTATGGAGAGAAAAATTGTCTAGAATTGCAAACTTAACAATCGAAAATATACGAAAGTAAAATATGTCTTCAATGTAAACTTACCATTACTCCACCGTTCGGCTGTATCCATTTTCGAATAAAAGAGACATGGATAACTAGTCTGTCTACTCCAACCACATGACGAGCCTTTTTCTATGACAGTGATCCAACCGGAAGCACTATTGCAGTTATCTTTGTTTTTGGTAATATCAAAACTTCTCACGTTGCTGAATAAAAATAGAAAAAAATCATATATTTCTGTTAAATAAGCATTCGCTTACTGTGCTGTGCTGTGTTGCAGACGGCGCAACAACATGAGATTTTATTCTCATGTTAATTTTGTAAGTTTTCTTTTCCATGCTGGCAGAAGGAATGTGGGAAGAGTGCTTTCAGAAGATTTTCCCATAGTAGGTTGCCATTTCTTTTTCTGGTAGAGTTATTGAACTCAGTCTGTTCTACTACTCAGCCTACAGCTGAAGAGAAAAGAGATTTTACAAGAGTATTTTCACGAAAGTGATTGCAACGAATTAAACTTTAATTCGAACTAATTTCGAGCCGATATCCATTGTACTACAAGCACATCTTCGTATTGATATTAACTCTCTGAAGAAAGAAGATATTGCAGGATGAATCCACTAAGTAGGGAGACTACCTGCCTTCAGAAACGGAATTCAGTATTTGCGCTTTTCCATGGTTTCAGTACAAACTATTGGCGCCTGTGGCCGATACTCAATTGTCTATCCTATTAATCAGGGAAAAATGTAACTTTACTATGTAAGAATATACACAGAAGTGAGGCATCGGATGTAAATAAAACAATACCTCATTTCGGAAATATAGTCAAAGTGTGATATCTTATTCCTAATTTGTAATTGCGACCCAATTCCCTAAATCATATCACACACCAATTTAGTTTTTGAGGAAAATCATCTTGATAGAGCCGGCTAATTTTCAGCACATGCTCGTCCATGAATGTAACCATTTTATAGTTTATATCGAAATTAACTGTGGCTCCAACTCACAAACAGTTTATTATCGGATAAATATTTTCATATTAGACACTCTCATCCCAGGATATAAAGACCATGAAATAGTATGTTTTTATTTCTGTTGGTATAGTAAATAGTTACTTTAATATAAAAAGGATATATTCACGAATATAATTGCTCGTGTTTCGATTTCGATTTTGCGTCTCTCAATTTAAAATGTTCTTGTGCCAGACTGAGCTCAGGTTAAGTAAGACTTGCACGCTGTCATTAGAGCTACTTTTCTCCATCCTCATTAACATAATGAGATGTGTAAGTTAAGTTCGTAATCAATTTTTTTCATTCATTTTAGAAATGAACCTACAATTCAGTGATTTTAAATATTCCAGATATTCTGATTACCATCCATTTTCACCATAGAGAACACGGATATTTTAATAAGAACTATATTTATTACATACATATTAAAATCAAAAGGAAAACTTAATACTAACAAAGAAGTTTAGTACTTACTTATAATTTATCCCGAAGAAACTGTATGTTGCTCCCTTGTGAACATCTTTCCACGGTGATTTCAACACGCGAGACATTGTAAACCAACTTTTTGAATCCGTTCCTTGACCGTCAAATATCATTTGAACTACATCCGTCTTATTTTTTAACAAAGACAATTTAACCTGAAATTGAACAGAACAAAATATTTATACTGTTCTGCAGTCAATAAGAAAGAAGCAGGTGGTGTAACGGTTATCGGCAACATAAATGAAAACATCAGGCCAAATTCAAATTTCGGCATTGCTAGTTATGTTCATTTCGTACTTAAATAATTTAAAGGCTTAAATCCATCGTTCCCGACCTTTAAACGAACTTTATTGTATTTAAAAGTTTTTAATTCAAACGCGGCAATAAACGTACACCTAACGTATCCGTTCTTATCACGAAAAATAAAATCAGTATGCCGAATTCAAATATAATTTGTGCTAGATGTGTTTATTTTGGACATGAACACTTTGAAAAAGGCATGAATCTATTTACCCTGCAAATCCTATTGTATTAACCTAAGAACATATAGATACAATATAATACAAAACGCACATCCTTCACCATAACGCACATCCAGAATCAATAGGCCGAATTTAAATTTAATCTGCGCTAGTTGTGTTTATTTTGAAAAAGGCATGAATCTATTTTCCCTGATCCTCTTGAACCCTAAACATTCCATGTGATGGAGTGCGAATCAAAGATCCTGTCAGATTTTACTTGCGCTAACCAAATAAAATATTTGAGCAAAATATATTCCCAAACTTTCTAATTTGTCAATAAATTGATTCGATCGTTTTTCTGATGTGTGACCATCAAAATCAATCCTCAAATTCAAAATGTCGGATTCATAATGATTCTTGATTTCATTTCATCAAAATGTAGAAAAGAGTCTATATTTTATTGGGATTTTCTAAGCAGAAGAATAAATGAGAAAACCGGAGGCGAGAAAATCACCTAAGAAGATATCGATCCAATATAATACACATTTCATAACCTCATGTTATGTAAAATATCTAACAGATTTGACGTAAGCTGACATAATTTTAGTATTACTTCGCGTAAAATTTTCAAGAACATGTGTCTATATTATTTTATCAATGATTAAATATGAATAAATAGGAAAAGAAAAGGGGGCAAGAAAATCTTCTTGTACCAACCTCTTACTCAATAAAAACCTTCAAAATTATAATTCGAAATCCTGGTTTTTACATGCGATTTGACACAAATAACAGAAAACAGCAAATATATCATTTTCTATTGTTATAACTTCTTTATGCAGTCATAATATAAAGTCATCGTCAGGCAATCACCGTGACGACTGCAAGAAATAATCTGAAGACGGACTCCAACGGTCTTTCGGGCTCACTTTAGTTCTTTATTTATGACTATTCAAGTCCACTTGAGTAACCAGGATGTATTATTATTTACTTCACAACATTCACTTCTTGAGATTTTTTATTAATAAATTTATTAATAATTATTTTTATTTATTAGTGTCACCACTTCAAATTCTAATTAGTTTGCCAAGATACTTATCTTTGTATCTTTTTCGTTTAGGATTAATCTCCAGTTTTTTCCTTTTCCTGGAAATCGTACTTATTTGCACACCGAATTATTAGGCTGCACATCTTGCGGAACTATATCGTGTTGAATACACCGGTTCCCGTCCGATCACTAAAGTTAAGCAACAACGAGCCTGGTCACTACTTAAATGGGTGACCATTTGGGAATACCAGGTGCTGTAAACATAAGGACCAAGAATATTCCACCGGTCCTCCAGGTTTGGGGGTTGGATGCAGGGCTAACAACCCTGTCCCGTAAAAAACAGTTTGTTACAGAAACAGCAACAAAAAGTTGCTGCCTTATGCACCATCTGGGTGTGATGGATAAATGATGATGATGATGACATCTTGCGGTGGATAAAAAACCATCATAGATCACTTGTCATAGGTTCTTCTATTGTTTCTGGGCTTTTTTCGGTAAATCTTTCCTTCACTTTTAATTAATATATCATTCAGGTAAGCCCATACAAAATCAAAATCTTCAAGAATATTATCCATTCTTCTTTGTATCCCTTCAGGACGTAGGCGATCAGAGACGTCCACTATCCATTGTCACTCTTAACACTTTTCCTCTTGGTACTTCACCCAAACTCCGTTCCGCCAATTTTAGTCCGTCGTTTACAGAGTATCCACTCTAATCTGATTGATCCCAAGTGAACATGTTCAAGATTTCGTTAAAAAAAAAGAAAAAGTGTACTAGACAGTTATGTGATATCTGTCCTTCTGTATGATAGCGAATGTTAGATGATCTCTTCAAAGAAAGACCCGAAACAACAGAAATGTGGTTCTACAGAAGGATGCTGATGACACCATCGTCCGAGCATCTTACCAAGGACATGGTAATCGAGAGGATGCAAATGAGAAAAGACAGTTGAGGATTTTGAAACACGGAATAATGAAGTAGAGTTTCGATAATCTGATATTCACAGAATAGACAGAGAGAAAGAGTGAAACCCATCAAGTATGTCTCGCTTTGCTTTTCTCTGTCACTCTTTTTTTTCTTTTTTTTTAACGAAATCTTGAACATGTTCGCTTGGGATCAATCAGATTAGAGTGGATACTCTGTAAACGACGGACTAAAATTCTGGCTAAAATCTTCAACTCTAATTACCTATATTGTCCCAACCATTCTTGTTTTTACAAAGCCAATTGATCACCCCGAAAGAGTGGAGCGTTGAGGTATAGACTCTTGCTTCATCCAGTTGTTGTACATTAGTTCCAGCAAAGGGAAAAAGACGGGCGACATCCGCAAGTACAGATCGTTAGGAAGAACCTCTTATCTCTAAGTTTTGTCCCGGCTAACCAGATTAAGCGCTTCCCAGATCTCAAACTCTTTAATGGAACCTTCGCACTCGACCACTTCAGGCGCCTCGAGACGGAGAAAGTCGACCAAATAGACGTCGAAGTTAGCAGGGTACGGACTGGTTTCCCTGGTCAAAAAAAAATCTTGAAAATAGTTTTGAAAAGTCCCACATATACTGCATTGGTAGTCATGATTCGCTTGTACGGTAAGGTGATGCTCGTGATTAGTCGACCGGTTGCATTTCGAGCCTGCTCTGCACGCACTTTTGCGGCCATGTATCATTGTCCCAGAAAACATTCATTTTCACCTCACCCTAACAAACTGTACCTTATTTATTTATTTATTTATTTTATTTTATTTTATTGAATTTAATTAATTAATTTATATGATAAGCAAGGGGCTTAGACATTTCATAATGTTGTAGAGTAATAAAATCGATTAGTTTTATGTTGATACATTAATTTATAGATTCACTAGCAGTATAGCCCGGCGTTGCTCGGTTGTAATGAAAGCTTTAAAACTAATCCATGTTCCTGGAGCTCAGACTCAGCCTAAAGAATATTTGTGTCAAATTTGGTGAGAATCGGATAAAAATTGTGGATTTGTATAAAGGACATACATACAGATAAGCAGACACACACAAACATCTTGCCTTTTATATATATATATTATTGATTTTCTGCACTATTGTAAGAACTGCAACCTTGAAACTTCTGAATATCGTTTCTTATGTCTTTGTCTATGAGTGTATCAAATTTGATTACAATCGGACCACTCCTTCTATAACCCGATTTTTTCGATTATCGATTTTCGATATTTATCGGAGGTACCTCGACACAAAACCTTGCTAAGAACACTCGCAGACGCTTATAGCACAACTGTGTAAATTTTCAAGAAAATCGGTTCAGATGTTTCGGAGTCTATAGGTAACGGACACACACACACACACACACACATGCACACACACAGACAAAGTTCCATTTATAAATACGTTTCAGTCTACATGAAATTACTGAGATGATTTCTCCGAGTTCATAATAGCATAGGTTTCATAAATTAATGTTTCAACGTAATATTACTTAAACAATTTCATCTACTACATGATGACATAAAAGTTCTTATAAATAAATGTATCCGCATAAAAATAATTGCATGATTTCTGTGAATACAGAATGATATCGCATGTTTCATCAATGTATGTGTCAACATAAAATTACTTATTTTATTTCCCGAGTACATAAGGACATTGAATATATTTTATAAATGAATGCGCCAACATCAAATTACTGAAGTGTCTTCTTCGACATCAGAATATCATAGAAGTTTTGTAAATGAATGTGTCATCATAAAATTACTCAAATGATTTCTCCTACTAGATAATGACATTGGTATTTAAATGAATATGTCAACATAAGATTACTTGAAAGTTTTTTTTTCGTATAGAAAGGCGAGCGACACTCTGCCCATTAATAGATTTGTCTAGTTACTATGAGTATGACGTCTGCGCAAAGCAACAGTTGTAACAAAGCTTGTTGCATGGAGTAATGCTGAGTCGTACATATTGCCGCACTAACTATGGTTTTCGTGCTTATTAATTTATGTCTCTCGTCTGATTAAACAATTCCTTCACTAATCTTTTCTTTTGGTGTTTTCCAAAAAAAAAAAATAAAAATAACCGGAAACTACGAGTTTATACGAGCATTATAACAAAATTACTTAAAAATTCCTTACTTTTTTGATCGGTAGATAGAGCCAAATATCAATCAAAAGACTTCTAAAGAAATCCTTGCAGAAGATTTGAGTACAGGACGTGGGTCCCCAAGTCTTGTATGTATCAGACCCAAGAAAAGATTTTAATGCATTAAATCCGCTTCCATTTTTTAAGAAATATACTTCAGTCCATTCATTGTCTGAAAAGGAAAATAGATGCTTTTTATATCTACAGAATATATATGATTGGGCATTGAAATAAAACAATACTTTTAACTTCAATGATTTAACCTAATGAAAGGCTGAAGTCTCTTTGCGTTCTTGACCACATTTATTTATCTCTTTTGCTTTATCTCTCTCTCTCTCTCTCTCTCTCTCTCTCTCTCTCACACACACACACACACACACACACACACACACACACACACATATATATATATATATATATATATATATATATATATATGTTACGGTGCCGTCGTACGCGGAATGGACTCCTCCTCATTTTTATATATAGTTACCTCCTTGACTTCCGGAGAGGAGTGAACGAAAGCAATTAAAGAGTAGCTAGTACGGCAATCAACAGAAGTAGTTAACAAAGGCAGTTAATGAGGGCAGCTAATAGCAGTTGGCGACAACTACTAGTCAGGCAATAAGGTCAGCAGCGAGATTATGTCTGTCCACCACGACAGGTTTCTTACTGGTGCGGGAGTATACTGTAGTGTCATCTGCGTAGATGCCTACTTGGGACTTGATCTCATCTGGGAGGTCGTTGATGAAAATAAGGAAGAGCGTCGGGCCCAGGATAGAGCCCTGTGGAACACTAGCATTCGTGCTGTAGGATGAAGAGGCACGCTCATTCAAAACGACATTAATTTTGCGGTTATTTAAAAAAGATTGGATTAGGCGACCGGTAATACCGTAACCCCGTAGCTTGCATGAGGCCAGTGCCAAACCTGTCGAAAGCCTTGGAGATGTCCAGAGCAACCGCACGAGCCTCGTCAGACTCATCAAGGGCCTGGAGCATGTACTCCGTTACGGTTGTTAGCAAGTCGGCCGTGGACCTGGCAAAGCGGAAGCCATATTTCCTGTCAGAGAAGAGTGGGCAGTGAGGTGATGAACTATTTCAGCATTGATAATGGCCTCGAATACTTTCCTGAATATCGGTAGAAGACTGATAGTGCGATAGTTGGATGGGTCCGAGGGTTCACCACAATTCTTAAATACAGGAACGACTGAAGAGAATTTCCAGCATGCAGGAAAGAAGGAAGCAGAAAGGCAGTAGTTAAACAGTTTAGAGAGGACAGGGGAAAGTTCAGGAGCACACCTCTTTTTTTTTTCTAAACATATACTATTAAATATAAGAGACAATGAATGTCTATTATGTTTAATCATGAGCCGTTCTAATATGTATATATGATAAGACAAAGAACAAATACCAAGTTTTATCAATCTACTAATTTTTACTTTTATCAAAGCTTTGTCATAGGTGGCATTGGTATGGCGCAAAATTGTGTTGGAAATTTCTATCCGAAATAAATATGAGTGATTACAACAACATGGCAAACGTCGATGATTTTAAATTAAATGTTTCATTGATGAAGAAATTCAAGATAGAGTCTAATGAAAATAAAGACGATAAAATGGCCGCGGTAATATGATACGAATGAAGACGATTGATTTGAGAAAGAAAATTATGTTATAGAAATAAAAAGATTATCTAGCGGAATTTTATAGCCATGTGGATATCACTGAAGGACACTCATAGAAAGCTACTGAAAAGAAAAAGTATATTGATGAAGAGTTTTATAAAAGGAGAGAGACTGAAATGAAAAAAATGGTGATGCTCATTGACATGACGTTATATTCTTCTACTTCTTGTATATCTGTCGAGGTAATAACAAAATTGATGCTAAGTGGAGATGAAATAAAGTAAAATTAATTCACACATTCAGGATGATATTAGGGAAGAGAAATTATCGATATAAACTACAAAGGAGATATGAGTTTAATGGGAAATTGTAACAATTAAGATGTCTGCAACAAATCCCAAAGTTGAGATGAAAGACGAACAAAATAAAATGAATGTTTCAGTGATAAATAAAGAAAATAAAGACGATACCGTAGAGAGGGGAAGCATGAAACTAATGAAAAAGATGATATTGCAGAAGTAGAAACTTTGCAATGTTAATAAAAGATGGCATCACTGAAAAGAAATAATGTTAAAGTAATAAAATAAAAAACATTATGGAAGATAAATGAGAGCAAAAAGAGAGAAAGAAAAATTATTCTTGTCGCCATGATAATGTAAACTGAAGAACAATCATGAAAATATATTAAAACGAAAACAATATAGATGATGAATGAGATAAAAAGACAGAATATAAGGATGATTCTTAAAGCCCTGAATAGATCACTAAAGAGCAACCATGGAAATCTATAAAGACAATCATATAGATGTTGAATAAGATAAAAAAAAAGAATATAACCACGATTCTTAAAGCCATGACGATATCAGTAAAGGGCAGTCATGGAAATCTATTAAAAATAAAACAATATAAAAGCTGAATGTGATAAAAATGACAGAATATAAGCACGATTCTTAAAGCCGTGACGATATCACTAAAAGGCAGTCATGGAAATCTATTAAAAATAAAACAATATAAAAGCTGAATGTGATAAAAATGACAGAATATAACCACGATTCTTAAAGCCGTGACGATATCACTAAAAGGCAGTCATGGAAATCTATTAAAAATAAAACAATATAAAAGCTGAATGTGATTAAAATGACAGAATATAACCACGATTCTTAAAGCCGTGATGATATCACTAAAAGGCAGTCATGGAAATCTATTAAAAATGAAACAATATAAAAGCTGAATGTGATAAAAATGACAGAATATAACCACGATTCTTAAAGCCGTGACGATATCACGAAAAGGCAGTCATGGAAATCTATTAAAAATTTAAAAAAATATAAGCTGAATGTGATAAAAATGACAGAATATAACCAAGATTCTTAAAGCCGTGATGATATCACTAAAAGGCAGTCATGGAAATCTATTAAAAATAAAACAATATAAATATTGAATGTGAAATCTATTAAAAATAAAACAATATAAAAATTGAATGTGATAAAAATGACAGAATATAAGCACGATTCTTAAAGCCGTGACGATATCACTAAAAGGCAGTCATGGAAATCTATTAAAAATAAAACAATTTAAAAGTTGAATGAGTTAAAAATGACAATATGACCACGATTCTTAAAGCCGTGATGATATCACTAAAATGTAGTCATGGAAATCTATTAAAAATAAAAATAATATGAAAGTTGAATGTGATAAAAATGACAGAATATAACCACGATTCTTAAAGCCGTGACGATATCACAAAAGGCAGTCATGGAAATCTATTAAAAATGAAACAGTATAAAAGCTGAATGTGAAATCTATTAAAAATAAAACAATATAAAAGTTGAATGTGATAAAAATGACAGAATATAACCACGATTCTTAAAGCCGTGACGATATCACTAAAAGGCAGTCATGGAAATCTATTAAAAATAAAACAATATGAAAGCTGAATGTGAAATCTATTAAAAATAAAACAATATAAAAGTTGAATGTGATAAAAATGACAGAATATAACCAAGATTCTTAAAGCCGTGACGATATCACTAAAAGGCACTCATGGAAATCTATTAAAAATGAAACAATATAAAAGCTGAATGTGAAATCTATTAAAAATAAAACAATATAAATGTTGAATGTGATAAAAATGACAGAATATAACCACGATTCTTAAAGCCGTGACGATATCACTGAAAGGCAGTCATGGAAATCTATTAAAAATGAAACAATATAAAAGCTGAATGTGAAACCTATTAAAAATAAAATAATATAAAAGCTGAATGTGATAAAAATGACAGAATATAACCACGATTTTTAAAGCCGAGACGATATCACTAAAAGGAAGTCATGGAAATCTATTCAAAATAAAACAATATAAAAGATGAATGTGATAAAAATGGCAGAATATAACCACGATTCTTAAAGCCGTGACGATAACACTAAAAGGCAGTCATGGAAATCTATTAAAAATAAAACAATATAAAAGCTGAATGTGATAAAAATGACAGAATATAACCACGATTCTTAAAGCCGTGACGATATCACAAAAGGCAGTCATGGAAATCTATTAAAAATGAAACAGTATAAAAGCTGAATGTGAAATCTATTAAAAATAAAACAATATAAAAGTTGAATGTGATAAAAATGACAGAATATAACCACGATTCTTAAAGCCGTGACGATATCACTAAAAGGCAGTCATGGAAATCTATTAAAAATAAAACAATATGAAAGCTGAATGTGAAATCTATTAAAAATAAAACAATATAAAAGTTGAATGTGATGAAAATGACAGAATATAACCAAGATTCTTAAAGCCGTGACGATATCACTAAAAGGCACTCATGGAAATCTATTAAAAATGAAACAATATAAAAGCTGAATGTGAAATCTATTAAAAATAAAACAATATAAATGTTGAATGTGATAAAAATGACAGAATATAACCACGATTCTTAAAGCCGTGACGATATCACTGAAAGGCAGTCATGGAAATCTATTAAAAATGAAACAATATAAAAGCTGAATGTGAAACCTATTAAAAATAAAATAATATAAAAGCTGAATGTGATAAAAATGACAGAATATAACCACGATTTTTAAAGCCGAGACGATATCACTAAAAGGAAGTCATGGAAATCTATTCAAAATAAAACAATATAAAAGATGAATGTGATAAAAATGGCAGAATATAACCACGATTCTTAAAGCCGTGACGATAACACTAAAAGGCAGTCATGGAAATCTATTAAAAATAAAACAATATAAAAGCTGAATGTGATAAAAATGACAGAATATAACCACGATTCTTAAAGCCGTGACGATATCACTAAATTGCAGTCATGGAAATCTATTAAAAATAAAATAATATAAAAGTTGAATGAGTTAAAAATGACAGAATATAACCACGATTCTTAAAGACGTGATGATATCACTAAAATGTAGTCATGGAAATCTTTTAAAAATAAAAATAATATGAAAGTTGAATGTGATTAAAATGACAGAATATAACTACGATTCTTAAAACCGTGACTATATCACTAAAAGGCAGTCATTGAAATCTATTAAAAATAAAACAATATAAAAGTTGAATGTGATTAAAATGACAGAATATAACTACGATTCTTAAAGCCGTGACTATATCACTAAAAGGCAGTCATGGAAATCTATTAAAAATGAAACAATATAAAAGCTGAATGTGAAATCTATTAAAAATAAAACAATATAAAAGTTGAATGTGATAAAAATGACAGAATATAACCACGATTTTTAAAGCCCTGACGATATCACTAAAAGGCACTCATGGAAATCTATTAAAAATAAAACAATATAAAAGCTGAATATGATAAAAATGACAGAATATAACCACGATTCTTAAAGCCGTGACGATATCACTGAAAGGCAGTCATGGAAATTTATTAAAAATAAAGCAATATAAAATTTGAATGTGATAAAAATGACAGAATATAACCACAATTCTTAAAGCCGTGACGATATCACTAAAAGGCACTCATGGAAATCTATTAAAAATATAACAATATAAAAGCTGAATGTGAAATCTATTAAAAATAAAACAATATAAATGTTGAATGTGATAAAAATGACAGAATATAAACACGGTTCTTAAAGCCGTGACGATATCACTAAAAGGCAGTCATGGAAATCTATTAAAAATAAAACAATATAAAAGTTGGATGTGAAATCTATTAAAAATAAAACAGTATAAAACAGCTGAATGTGATAAAAATGACAGAATATAACCACGATTCTTAAAGCCGTGACTATATCACTAAAAAGCAGTCATGGAAATCTATTAAAAATAAAACAATATAAATGTTGAATGTGAAATCTATTAAAAATAAAACAATATAAAAGTTGAATGTGATAAAAATGACAGAATATAACCACGATTCTTAAAGCCGTGACGATATGACTAAAAGGCCGTCATGGAAATCTATTAAAAATAAAACAATATAACATTTGAATGTGATAAAAGACAATATAAAGACGATTCTTAAAGCCTTGACGATATCACTAAAAGGCAATCTATTAAAAAGAAAACAATATAGATTTTGAATGAGATAAAAATGACAGAATATATCCACCATTCTTAAAGCCATCAGGATATCATTGAAGATCAATCATGGAAATCTATTAAAAAGTAAACAATGCTTATGATGAATGAAGTAAAAGACAGAATATAAGGTTTATTCTTATAGCCCTCATGATATCACTGATGAATAGTTATGGAAATCTATTTAAATCTTGGCTACGTTTCATTGAAGGTATTTGGTTGATAAAAAAGCGAATTCTTATTGCTACTAAGAAATCAATATGAGAAAAGAGAGACAATATAAAATAAATGGAAAATGTAATTACAAGGTGAATTCATTGACAATATCAAAAATCCAAGTAAATCCAGTACAATAAATAAAAATGGAAGTAAGTTATATATTAATTATCACAATTTAAATTTCCTAAAAATTTAACCGCGTTTTTCTGAAAAAGAAAAAACACACTTTCATTATTTGATATATTACCTACCATTTAATTCGTAATAAGTTAGCTGATTCGGATCCGTTGTGGCATTGACGGTCACTTTGTCCAACAATGAATGGAACATGTGGCAATAACCATTATCAAACCTCCAAACATGGCAGAATTCTTGACGCATACAACCTGAAGCACATTGCAATTTCGTGTCGCCTTTGAAACTTGTAAACACTGCCTGGGTGCCATCCTTCAAGTAGACGTTGTGACCATTCGGCAGCAAATAGTAATACGCTTGGAGACTTTCTCCGGACACAAATATGGAAACCGGAAGAAGCAGAAATAACATTTTCAGTACGGAGGATATAATGGCATCTACCATTATTAGTTCGGCGAGTAGATGTCTATGAATAAATAAGCAAATTTAGTACAGTTATAGATCAAGAACAGTAAACTAAAAAAAACAATGTTAAGTAATAATTGTTACTTTCTCATATTTTTTACAATAGATCGACAAAATTCTGAGAGAGCCTGATATATAATTATATTTAGCAAATTCGACCTTTGAATATATTAGGAAATTCGATACCCATGAAGTATTCTGATACGGTGTCCTTATACCACACTAAACAGTGTTTCATAAATATTCTAATGAATCCAATTGTCTTCCAAATCTTTTGTTTCCGATGACTCGTTTGATTGTCATTAGCGCGAAGAAAAAAAATTATCCTATGCAGACTTTAAACTAGAATCCTAAATTACATTCTCTCTATACTTAACTGTTTTGCTATATATATATATATATATATATATATATATATATATATATATAACTCACGGCGAAATCTTCAATACAGCAGTGAATGCTGGACAATATCATCGAAAATGAGGACAAAAGTGGAAGCCGCCGAAAGGATGCTACGATATCGTGGACTGAGCATGCAAGCAACGATGAGGTGTTGGAAAGAATGGCAACAAAAAGGAAATTGATGCTGAGCATCAGGAAGAGACAACTGAAGTTCCTGGGACATGCAATGAGGAAAGAGAGCCTGGAGAACCTGATACTGGCTGGTCAGATAGAAGGAAGGAGAGACAGAGGAAGGCAGCGGATAACATATTTGTAGGGTCTGATCAGGTGGATGACGGAACGTGGGTTGCCAGGAGCAACAGGAGCAAACATACTAAGAGCCACAAGGGATAGGGAGACGTGGAGAACCATGATCGCCTACGTCCTGAAGGGACAGGGCACATAGAAGAAGCTATTACGTCACTCGGACTTCCGGTTAGCTGCGACTTTTAAGTAAAACAGTATTTCTATTTAGCTAATAGGATTGGATAATTCGTTTCCTTTCCAGATTTATTGAATGAACTAATTCCTAATTCTCTTTTAATATTAACGATAGCAGTTTAATGAACTTATTCTAAAATCGATTCAGAAGTAAGGAAAATTAATATTCACATATTTTGTTTCATGCCTTGGAGATGGAGAAGTTTTTAACTCATAAAAATATCTGTGTCATCGATAAAAAATAAAACAAAGTATTCAGAAATTCATTTTGCAGTGTAAATTGAAATTTAGTTTGAATTAACGAAATTAAAGACGTGTATAATAAAATGCCGTCATTATGATTTCATCTCATTTTCTACAAGTAAATAATGATGTTCTTTTTTTATACCTTGAAGAGGCAACCAATTTTAGCGGAGAATTTTCGCGGTGTATTCGGAGGCCTATGAAAAATTATTAAGACTTTATCTGTTCTACTGCGAGAAAATAGATAAAATACAAATATTAACAACAGGCAAGCGCCGAATTATAAATATAGAATCTACATTTACATTCAATTTGCCCATCGCTCTCTCTCTCTCTCTCTATATATATATATATATATACATATACATATATATTTTTATATATATATATATATATATATATATATATATATATATATGTGTGTGTGTGTGTGTGTGTTTGTGTGTGTTTGTGTGTGTGTGAATGCGTGCATGTCTGTATCAGTGTTCCTATATGCTATAAGAACATATATGAGTGCATATAATTTATAAATATAAAATGTTTCAATCATCCTCACCTTTTATTTCTTTTCCGAATGCCTACAGATGTCTTTTTTGGTCCGCTGTTCAGATCTCAACTGATGACACTGAATCTACGACGTTTCTGTTTTTACCCCGCCCACAAAATCAATAACCCAATACCTGTAACGCCGTTACTTTGCTTTAATGAAAGACACGAATAACCGCCATGAATGTAAGTTTTCTAAACGTCACATGATATCACGTAACAATTTTTCATACTTTCAAGTATACCAGGATGTAAAAAAAGAAATTTTTACCAACACACAGACATTGACTATTAGTTCTTGATAATGATTACAATGGTCGAAATTAGTTGAACAAAACTGTAATTAAATATAAACTTCTGACAGTTTATCCACAATAATCGACTCGAAAAAAGATTGATTTTACAAAATCAAAACTCCAGACTATTTCGGTTTCTTTTTAATCAAACTTCTTTGGAAGTTTTCTGCACTACGAAATCATCAGGAGCATATTTTGAACTGACCGTTTCTAGATTTGAATTTTTATTTTTGGTACGAGCGCTAGTTAAGGTCTTTATAAATTATAAATTATAAATCTGGAATGCCATTTTTTCATTTATTAAATATATAATTTAATTTTTATACCAAAATATAAAAAAGAAATGTGAAAAAAAATTGTAGGAGTTATGAAAAAATAATGTATAGTTTTAGGGCAAATTTGTTTATCATAAGTTATAAGGGAGATCACGTTCTTTTATTTAATTCATTTTTCTAAAAGACATCATCATTTATCCATCACTCCCAGATGGTGATTAGGGCAGCAACTTTTTGTTACTGTTTCTGTAACAAACTGTTTTCTACGGGGCAGAGTTGTTAGCTCTACACCCAACCCCCAAAACTTTTGAGGACTGGTGGACCATTCTTGGTCCTTACGTTTACAGCACCTGGTATTCCTAAATGGTCACCCATTTAAGTACTAACTAGGCTCGATGTAGCTTAACTTCAGTGATCGGACGGGAACCAGTGTATTCAACACGATATAGCCGTAGACATTACTAAAAGACATAAGTTACGTCTGATTTATATTCCATTATAACATTTTCTTTTCGTGATGATGTCCCAGTAATAGTTTTGTTTTTGTTACTGTTTTTATATGCAATGTTTTTATATTGTTTTGTTTTTATATGCTAATTATTTTTTTTAGGGTTACTGTTATTGATATTGGAGTTATTATTTTACATGTTGGACAGGTTTTGATTTAATATCATACTGTTATATAGTGAGATATATATTTATCAAGGTTCTTGACGCAACAATATAATATTGTTTTAGTTGAAAATCTTTTTTAATATGGGAAAACGATTGAAATGTTTGTGAATTTAATTTAGGAATTTTTTCCTTTATTTATTTTGACGTTATGACAAAAAGGTGAGTCAAACCATATAATGTTACGTTTGCATGATTTCTGTCGACGTCTGCCTTCTTTGCTTTTATCAGAGTACTCTAAACTTATTTTTTGTTTACTTTTAGCTAACGATTTAATATATTTAATTTTACTTTTATCAAAAACTACCTTATTGCTAGAGTTAGAAGATAATCTGAATTGGATGGATTTTAAAATATTGCGTAATCTATGATGGTGGTTATAATCTTTGTGAACATATATCTGTGGTTATAAGAATCTTGGGTTTATGGTTCGTACAGGCGATTATTTAGGTCAAAGTTTACATCAAGTTAGAAATTTTAGCGTTAGTGGTAGTAGTGATTTTCATTTCGTGGTCTTTAAAAACATAATCAAGTCTCTTCTTAGTCGGTCTGTTTGTTTTGGGCCTGTTTTCGTATGAGGATTAATTCGTCGTCTCTGTATAATCCGGTGGTTTTTTCTTTATCTCGAAGATATACCTATGTCTTCATAATAACAAAATGCTAATAAATTCACATGCATTCACAGAATCAAATGCGCTCATAGCAATGAAGAAATCTGCATTGGTTCTTTTGGTCCGCATGCAGTCGTCATGAAATTGAATAGAATTTTGTGCTTGTCTGATAATGTTGAAGTCTTGGTCGTTAATTGGGCAGCAATTTTTAGCTAAGTTAAATGCAGCAGATAATACTTTTTCAGGAATAGACGGGTAAAAATCGTTAAATCAAACTGCATGAAGGAATATTATTTCTCCTTTTTCATTTTGGAGAACCGTTCTATTGATTCAGCTGTGTTACTTCACTGTTCCAAACATAAGGCATCTTTAGTGTACTTGCAATCTCTTTCCAGGGTTGCTTTGATAATTTTACCGATATAGTTTTTAGAAGGGTTAAAAAGACGGTATTGTTGTTTGTGTAATTTTCTTGTATTCTTTGACTGTGATGTATGTCTGCAGCGTGTGTAGAATTTGAATACAGTCATCTGTTTCAAGTTTTGTAGCTTTTTTTGCTTCCTTTTTTATAAAATCTTCTCAGATGCTGGGTGCTTTTTTATAATCTTAATTAATATCGCAGTGGATGGCTTTATTGTATACATTCACCTCGACAAAATAATGATTTTCTATTACATCAGATTTGATAATATTTTAATCAGATTTGATAATAAGTTTATCAGATTTATTTATTGTTCACAAATCTTTTCATATATTTTCTTTTATTTAATTGCGTCTGTACATGCATGTATACACATATATCAATATATATATATATATATATATATATATATATATATATATACATATATGAAAAGTGTATGTATATAATTATAAATATCAATATATATATATATATATGCAATTTGTTATATATATTATATTTTTCATATATTATATATGCCCGGTACTTATTTAAAAGAGCTCAATATCAGTGACAGAGCTGACATATTCATATTCATATATGACAAACTCACACCTATCTATCTATCTATCTATCTATCTATCTATCTATCTATATATATATATATATATATATATATATATATATATATATATATATATTATACATATTATCATTCCTGACAGATCTTCTATAAGATCGTCAACACGGAGGGCACATCACATAAATAAGTTTATATGCGGAAAACCTTCCAATAACAAGATCATTGTTTATAGTTTCCGAGTGATTCTTTCGTGTGCTTTCGACTCTTATTATTGTACTGTTTAATTCTCTATTTCTTCTCACGTACGTAGCATGACATACAATGTATCTGGCAGTATAAAAATGTTTTTTCTCTCTCTCTACATTTGTTTTTGGTAATTTCTCACCACTTCAAGTGGTTTCAACATTGTAATAATAGTAATAATATTAGTGCTTCTGGTAGTACAGTACCGCGCAGAATGTGGATAAATATCCAGCCGTCTATATCAAGCAGACATTCGTTCAAAGAGTGAAATGAAATTTGAAATTGTCTCTGTTAATTTTCTTATACTAGCGTCACACCGTCGCACGTGCTTTTTTCCGAGATTTCTCAGTACTAGGCCCTATATCCACTCCCTGCTTGAATCTTATTCATAAAATCAAGGCGTCGGTACCAGGTAAAACCAAATGTCTGCACGCTACTGTTGTATTCAGGCTTTAATTTACCAATTGTTCAATCCCTCATTTAATTCTTAGACTTCGATACTCGTTTTCATAATGATTCTGATCAACATTTGCTTCTTTACTCGATTTATTTCTTCTCTTCTCTGTTGACTCTTGTCTTGCATTGAAACTCTATCCTCTCGAAAACTAGGATCAGGCTGCGGTGTCTGTTAATTAAAAATTGTGCCTGAGAGGTTTCTTCTTGAGTGAAATCGATCATCGTTGGCGATAGATCACCTTATGCTGCCACCCAGATTGCGATGTATGGGATAATTTTATGCAGGAAAAAAAAAAATTCAAAAGAATCCATTTATATATACGTTATTAGACACACTAATTTTCTTGTTTAATAAATGTCGACGGTCGTTGATTTGATTTGAATAATAGAACGTCAGCTTTGAACAATTTCCTAAAATTCACGCTTTTTTCCCTACCTGAATGGTTTGATGAGCACAAGGTTTGAGATCTCTACGAGGGAGTACTTTTGCTATTTTGAATTTTATAATACTCGTCCGAACAAGCATTTGACGTCTGAAAGACATATAGTTATCATCTCTACTTGATTCATGTTTGCCAAATAAATAAACGGATTATTGATCTCATTTACTTCAAACATTCTTGTGCACTCCTGTTTATTTTCATGGATCGTGTCCTTTCAGGATACGAGCGATATATTTGCTTTGTAGATTCATTCTTAATTTTATTGATCTAGCTAGCCCTTCTCTTTTATTTCCCCTTATTTCCGGTCGTTGTCATTGTTCGAGAACAGCTCGCTCAATGAATTATTTACCGCTTAATCTCCCCTTTCTAGGCTTCAATATGGCCAGCTAGAATTTTTCTTAATTAAATGTCTCAAAAATGTTAGCCCTTATGTATGTCTACTGTCTTTAAGGTATTTGTCGATATGATCACATCGTTTGGCATCCATACAACAGTCTCGATCTAACGAGGCTATCTGAGAAAATCACACGAGACTTCAGGTCTTGTATGAAAATGATTTTCAGACTGAAGAATAAAAATAATATTTAGTATGGAGAACGGAAAGAGACTTACACACATGAAGAAAACGATTATGATGAGGCGAGTCCGTAATACGAATAATTAATGTATTATTAGGGAAAACAATGTGAAAAGCATTCATTACAGTTACAAAGAATAGGAAATGGAGGAGAGTCATATTGTAACGCGGTTTGTCAGGGTTTATCCTACTCAATGACGACGGCGTCGAGTCGCTAGTCGTGATGGCCTCGACACAGTAGCTGGTCTTCAAGTCGTCTATTACAACGGTGTTCTTCTTTGTCCACGCTGTGAATTTTGACCCCAAGGAAGGCACGTTGAAATCTTGCTAGCTGTCTCTTTACCCTGTTAACCAGACCGGATGGGCGCGCACAATTGGTCTAATAAGGACGGCATCATAAGTAAACTGAAGAACGCATGAATGAGTTGCGGAAAAAAGTCTTTACATAAAAAAAAAAACGAAAATAGAATATAACAGTCGCCAATTTCTTATCCTTACAACGGAGTAAAAGTTTTCATTTAAGAGTAATGTTTGTCTTCTCAACAATAATTGAAATTCTCGGTTGGTAACATTTATCACTCCAATCGGAGCTTTCAAGTTGTGATGATTCAAAATGTTTTATTCAAGCTGTCCACCGAAGCTTTACGGAAACTGCCGAAAAAGGGTCTTAGTGACGGTGGCGGTAAATTCATCTTGTCTGCCTTAGCTCGGCGCAGCAACAACTGAATTTGACTTTAACTCTTTTTCGGCTCTTTCTATTTCTTACATCTTCTGCCAGGACTCTATCGGAGGCGCATTATTTGATTTTAACTCTTTTCGACTCTTTCTGTTTCTTACATATTCAGCCAGGACTTCATCGGAAGCAACCGTTACTGTCTCTACGGCTGGCCCCCTCGGCTTGGCAACCGTCACTGACTCCCAACTGCTTGGCAATTATCTCCGTCTCTGTAAATCTTTACTCTATTGCGTCGTGCCTCCCTCCCATTCGGGAACCTCACTCCCTCAGTCGTTACATCTCTGGGCCGAGAGCGGACTGGACTTCAACTGCAATTGCGAGACTGAGTTTGGTCTTCTGGGCTCTAGTTTTTTATGCCTGTCCCAAATTCTTGTAATATTTGTACCTGGTATGTTTTGGATAATAATTAAGAGAGACAAATATTAACCTGTTAAAACAAACTTTATTTAACTTCGTCTACATTCTTGTGTGGGTCTCTCGTGGCTGCCTAAAATTTTCGCTGGCGGGAGTAGCACGTGTGGCTGGTGTGAAATCTTTTGAGGAACTAAAAAAAAAACTGAACTGCTACTAGTTGTTGATCAGTAGGGATGGGCCAGAGAGAGACAGAAAAGAGAGGGAGTGAGAGATGAAGGGATTTCTGGAATAGTAGTCCGTGACCTAGGTGGAAGCACCTGGAGAAGAGGAGGGAGAAGAAGACAAAGTTAATATGTTTAGGTAGTATTATTTTTGACCTCTAGTAAGGAGGTACTACAAATATTTCTCTACCAGTTAACGGAGTTCTTGTTTTAGTTTAATCTTATTTATTTATTTATTTATTTATTAATTGACTCCGTGGCTTAATAATAAATGTATTTGTTATCCTTTTTCCATGTAACGGTTCTACCTGAAGTTCTTGCCTTCGATTTATGTTCTTGTACTTTTTCAGGTGGTAAACTATCAGGCTTTTTATTTGTATTGGTAGTTGCATTTGCGTACATTTTGATTTTTGTTGGTTTTAAATGTACGGTTTTAAACGGTCTATTGAAACTTGTGTATACGTGTTTGGGTTAGTTTCTATTCGGAAATATTTTGGTGTTCGTTCGAGTACTTTGTAAGGATCTGAATAGGGTGCATCTAGCGGTTTCCGAACGTGATCTATCCTAATCCAAACTTTATCACAGGTTTGAAGTTGATCTGGCACGTATGCTTTTTTTGTTGGTTTTTCTCTGTTTGAAAAGTCTGTCAGATCAAATTTTGCCATAGTTTTGTGCAGTTCTCTTGTAAAATCTTGTGTAACCGTTTCTGCATTTTCTGTATTTATCATTAGTTGTGGCAATAATATTTGTGCACCTGTTACCGCATAAAAGGGGGAAAAATTGAAGCAGTTGGGCATACTTCGAATTCCCAAGAGAACTATTGGTAAGGCTGAAATCCAAGATTCTTTTCGGGCCATAATCGCTGCTTTTAAAGTTTTGTGGGCCCTTTCTATAAGTCCATTACATTGTGGATGATAGGATGTTGTACGTAGCCTATAGAATCCAATAATTTTTGACAGTTCGAGGAATAGTTCGCTTTCAAATTGTGCGCCTCTGTCTGTTATGACATGGAGAGGAACACCAAAGCGAGTAATCCACGTGTTTACAAAAGCTTCGGCTACGGTTTGTGCTGTAATATCCGATATAGGTTGTGCTTCTATTCATCGACTGGTTCGATCTATAGATGTTAAAATATACCGACATGGATTGATGTAAGGATTTTTGGAGCATTTTGCTGGTGGTAGTGGTCCAATTATATCTATGTGTACAGTAGGAAATCTTGATGATGGTATTTCCAACGTTTGTACAGGCGATTTGGTATATCTGTATATTTTTGCTTGTTGGCAAGATGTGCATCATGCACATAATTCTTTGATGGTTTTATCTATGTGTGGCCAGTAAAATCTAGCCGTAATCATTTTGATAGATGATTTTGTTCCAGGGTGTGATACTGAATGTAAGCTGTAGAAGATAGATTTTCGTAGTGTGCATGGTACAAAAGGTCTAGGGTATGACGTTGATGTATCACATAACACAAATTGATCTTTTCCAGATAATGTGAATTTCTTTAAATCTGGGAAGGACTGTATTTCAGCGTCTGATTTTTGTGCATCTGCAAGTGCTGGGAGATCGTACATATCTATTTGTACAGCAAATTTTGGGCGAGACAGACAATCTGCAACTATATTTTGGTTACCCTTCACATGGGCTATATCTGAAATTCTGTTATAATTGCTAGCTGGCTGTCTTTGTTGTCTATCTGATTTGGCAGATCTTAGACTGTGGAATGCACCGCATATTGGTTTATGATCTGTCAAAAGCAATACTTCACGGCCTTCTATGAGGTGGCGAAAGTGTAACACTGACAAATATGCAGTTAAAAGTTCACGGTCAAAAGTGAAATATCTTGTCTGTGTTGACGTCAGTTTCTTTGAGAAGAATACTATTGGTATTAGATTTCCATTTATGATCTGATCTAAGGCAGCACCTACTGCGTATTTGCTGCTGTCCGTGACCAGTTGATATTGTGTACAAGTTGGTTGAGGATGGGATAATTCTGTTAACTCACCATGTATTTTTAAAATGATAGAAAAGGATTGTTTTTCCACATTATTTGACGTAATTAATCCTCTAGGTGTTAATCTCATTCTTTCAGATCAAGGTAAAACTAACTTTGCAAATCCTGGTATTAACTTCCTGTAAAATCCTACCATACCAAGAAATCTGCGTAAGCTTTTAGCATCTTTAGGACACAGAAAAGATTCTATTTCTTTTACTTTATTAGCAGTTGGTGTGATTCCCTTTGAATTAATTCTGAAACCTAGGAAATCTAGTGATGTTACATTGAAAATAGATTTCGATAATGATATTTTTAGGTTATTTTCTTGTAAAATTCTAAAAACTGTGTCTATATCTTTCTTGTGGGACTTCTCGTCGTCACTGAAGATTAGGATGTCATCTATATATATATATAAAGACACAGTCTATATCTCGAAAAATTCTGTCCATGTATCTTTGAAAAGTTGATGAAGAATTTTTCAGTCCAAACGGCATAAATTCATAGTGAAAAAGACCCATCGGCGAAATAACAGCTGTTTTAGGAATATCGTCTGGGTGCATTTTAATTTGATGGTAAGCCGAAAATAAATCAATTTTTGTAAATCGCTGTTTATTAGCGAGTTTTGTTGTAAATGAATTTATATTGGGAATGGGGTATCTATCAGTTTTAGTGATGCGGTTTAGTGCACGGTAATCTCCACAACAGCGGTATCCTCCACTCTGCTTAGGCAAAAGATGTAGTGGAGCTATCACACCTTCGTGTATGAGTCTTTTAAATTCTTCCTTAGTCGCCGTTAGTTTTTCAGCAGATAGCTGTCTGGATTTTGCAAAAACCGGTAAGTGGCTACCTGTATCAATTCTGTGATAAACACCGCAGTAGTTGTTACTTTTTATATGTGGAGAGAGGATGTCTGTGTATTTATCCAGACTGGTTTGAATTAGTGTGGGTAGTTCCACTTTGTTAATGATCACGTTTACTGGAGACATCGAGTTTAATATTAATTTCATTTTTGGTGAATGTTAATGGGTCGTAAATTGTTTTATTTTTGCAGTCGATTATGAGACCAAATTCATTTAAGAAGTCAAATCCAAGGAGAGGATTGGTGATATCTGCGACCACAAATATCCAGGAAAATGACCTTCTCAAACTAGGTATCCCAATCTCTAGGTTTGCTGTCCGTGGCATTTTATCTTCTCTCCATTAGCAGTGGTGAGTGATACTGGTGTTGGGTTTAATGAGACGCCGTTTAACATAGATGCTGGTATTATTGAGATACTTGCGCCATTATCTACTATGAATTTTAATATTGTTGTCCCTAGTTTCCCGAGTCTGTTGGTGTTGGTGTGGGTGGACGCGAGCTTGGTAGTATTTGTATATTTTGTTTCTTCGGCCATTTACACCAATGTTTGCAAGTTCTCGCTTGCTCGGCAAAATAGAGGTATGCTCTACATATTTTGGTTTTCTGTTCAGGAAAATAAGGTTTAATTCCTATCGGCATAGGAACATTGTTTTTGTTTTTATCAGTTTTTTTAGCATTATGCTGAGCTGTGAACGCTGTCGCGTTGATGTTGTTAAGCAAAGGTATGGGCTCATCCGCTAGCTTTCCAAGTTGAGTTGGACTTAACTCCTTTTGTGAGGCAATGACGGGGAAAATTGTTGCTGGTAGGGCCTGAAGAAATTTGTGTATTACAATTTCTTCATCGATACCTATCCGTTTTGCTATCGATAGCATTTCCTGTAAGTATGTTGAGGGACGGCCGGTAATGGTAGTTGTTGACATTAATTTGTTGAGCAATTCCGGCTTAGTCTTTTCGTGGGCCTCCACTAATGAACATTTTATTTCCACGTAGTTTTTTTATTCTAAAGTCGCTATAGGTATTTTTGCTCCCACCTCTGCAGGTAGAGATGATATGACCGTGTAAAATTTTGTTGTAGAGGCCGTTATATTAGGTAGGTGGAATTGCACTTCCAGAATGGAAAACCAGCCATTTACTGCCGTTTTCATTAACTCTGGTGTTTTTATATTAATTTACTGTAGATAGGCTTCTTCCATTTTTTTTTTTGTGTATGTATATATATGTTGAATTCATTGCATTCATTTACGCGCAAATACCATTTGGAAAGGTATTAATCCGTCTCTTCCTTTCAGTTATGGGTTAAATAACAGGACAGATTGGGTTCTATAGCCTTGGCTGGCAACCAGTCTATCGCAGAAAGCAATGGCAACCTACTGCGGGATAATCTTCTGCCCAGTCAGTCATTTCTCTTTCGAGACATGTTTGCCCAAGCGTGTTTCACGCATGGCACTTAACTGACTGACTGATATATACATATATATATATATATATATATATATATATATATATATATATATATATATATATATTGTTGTTTTTGTGTTCTTGTAGACAAAGAAAAGAGGAAAATGTTTTTTTTTTCTACTTACGTCGAAGATTCTCTCTTAAAACGTTTGCGACGTGAAGTTGAAATGTTGCATTTATCCTGGAGTTTCGAGAAGGTTTCGTTTACATCCTTGAAGTTGGGGTCACCATTGTAATATTTGTACCTGGTATGTTTTGGATAATAATTAAGAGATACAAAATTAACTTCGTCTACATTCTTGTGGGAGTTCCTCGTGGCTGGCTAAAATGTTCGCTGGCGGGAGTAGCACGTGTGGCTGGTGTGAAATCTTTTGAGGAACTAAAAACTGAACTGCTACTAGTTGTTGGTTAGTTGGGATGGGCCAGAGAGAGACAGAAAAGAGAGGGAGTGAGAGATGAAGGGATTTCTGGGATATAGTTCGTGACGTAGATGGAAGCACCTGGAGAAGAGGAGGGAGAAGAAGACAAAGTTAATATGTTTAGGTAGTATTATTTTTGACCTCTAGTAAGGGGGTACTATATTCTCTTGGGGGATGCATGACAGACACGGGGTGTCCATGCAAATCAAATCTTTAACCAATGAGATTACGCCCATCTCGCATTATGAGACGGAGTGATTTTATTTCCTTGGTTTAACCAATGAAGTAACAATATTTCTAATGACATCATTGCTTTTGTCCTCTTCTGATTCAACTGATTACATCATCTATTTTTCGAGTTTTCAAATTTATAAATCCTTTTCCAGCGAATTCGGAAATTGAGGATTTAACCTAGTTTAATCTCATCAAAAGTTTATGCCAAGCCTGAAACAATATTCTGGCTAAGTTTATTTTTCGTTGTTACCAGCTGCAAAATCTTTCGCTTTATATCACCCAATGGCCGACAATATGATGGACCCATCTGACATGTCGCGTTTCACCTGCAAAATGTTTTAATCAATTCTCTTTCCAGCTAGTTCCTAAGATTTTTAAAATTTTTAATATATATTTTTTCACTCTACTCATATTTCGATCGACAATAAACAATCTTATCATCTATTAGGCTCACTTTCCTTTATTCATATTGTAACCAATAATCTGCAGAATTAATAATACCACGAGTAATAATTTCTTTCGCTCCGTCGTACTAAACTTAGGATTATATTTTTTCACATGCAATTATAGTATTATATTCTTCCACATGCAATGCAATTAACGTGTTACAATATAAAAAACCTTTTTGAAATGAAAAATAATCGCTGTTTAAAAGTCAAATATTGAGAATTGTTATTTGGTTGCTTTTCGACAGAAACTTCGATACAGCAACCGATAATAGAAAATCGTCGGTACTTATTCTTCACTTAGCAGCAATTTAGCGTAGGAATTCGGTTTCTCTGATTTAACGAACATCAAGACAAAGAAAAGAGAACTTTTATAAAATAGTTGTTGAAAAAAAGCAAATTGTCTTCTCTGCTCTGCGATACAATGTTATAAAAATCTGTCATTGCCACCTGGATGAAATTTCCCATTGACACTAATTAAATGATAAATAAAAATTATATGCTAGTTTATATTTTAGTGAGATAAAAATGTTCTTGAGTCTGCGATACCAGCGAATTGATTTCGGGAATGAAGGAAGATAAAATCGATATCTATTTTCTGGAATTAAGAATTGAGCGACATGACTGAGTAATAAACGTATTCATCTGATTTGCGGCAAATGAATAATCACAGAAAGAATCTAAAGAATTTTATTAACTGAAAAATGATTGTTGCTCATTAGGCAAATATTCAGAATTGGAATTAGCTTGTTAAGAGCCAGTCAACCTCAATCTGAAAAAAATTAAATGTCAATTATTAACTTTTGTCGGCTTAATTCTTGTCCATTTATTATTCTTTTTCTGTAATAAATTTTTTATCACATGTTCTCTTGCGTCTTAGTTGCTTTATTGCCTTGCTTGAGGTGAAATGATTTAAATGTTGTGGAATTGGTTATGCAGAGTATATATAAAAAGCCGTCTTTTATCATGAAATAGACCTATAAGATCGTAGACGTACCTGTATTCGCAAACTACAGTTTGAATTAAAAAGATTAATAGAATTTGGCTTGAAATTGAAGTGCCATTCTCAAAATATATGACAGTGAAAGAACTTAAAATAAAAATGATACATTCAGATCACAGTACCGTTGGAGTCTACGATATTACTAAGGAAAGTTCTGCGGATTTTAATACACTTGCAATTTAATTCTCGGTACCATATAACTTTTATGAATATGTAAACGTAAGAAATAGGATTAATAAAGACTTAGCAATCAATATATCTCATGTAATAATAATAATAATAATAATAATAATAATAATAAACATGAAATAATAATAAGAAAATATGAAAAAATAATAAGAAAATATGAAAAAATAATAAGAAAAAAACATGAAATGGAGCCATAACAACACACCACGACCTGCCTTAGGTCTTCCGGCAGACATTTTTTTCTTTTTTTTTATAAGCGTTTCACCCCGAGCAAGGCATGTCACTGCCACTACTGCGCAGGGGGCTACATAGAGTGGAGAAAGGATGATTAAATATAGGAAATGTCAGAGGGTGGGTGATAGGCGGGTAAGGATACCGAGAATGAGGGTTGGGTAGATGAGAGTGTTCTGAGAATAATTGGGAGTTAGTGTGATAGGAGGTGTCTATTGACCCTACATTTAAACACCTGGAGATTGTAGCTGTCGGGAAAGAAAACTGGTGGAAGGGAGTTCCACAGGCGGGAAGCGCGAGAAAAGAAGCTGTTGGAGTAGAATTTACGGTTACATCTTATCTGTTTAACTGTAAAAGGGTGGACCTAGTTGCTAAGGTAGTGTGAAATCAGAAATCGAAATACGATGAAAAATGACATAATAATAATAATAATAGTAATAATATTATACAAGCTTATTGCAAGAAATTGGAGTTTGATGGAGGAGAGAAAGATTTAGAAACAAGATGAATTCGTTGTGAAGACATTTGTAAAAAGAAATTCGGTGATTAAAATGAGATTCCCGAGAGCAACAAATGAAGTGAAAAAATGTACCTTTTAGTGAATCCAGTTGGGAATAATAAACGTTTTAATGTTTCTTCAATGGTTTCCATTAAAAGAATCTCATTTTTAATTATTTTAATGAAACTTGACATCGTTTCCTTCCACCCACTCCCAGTTGATTCGAGATTAAAATTGTTAAAATAAATTTGACGTTGAAAACAAAAGAAGACAAAAAACAGACATGAAACATTATTTGAAGCTCTGTTTATTAATTTTTTACACAATACAAATAATAAAAGTTATTGATTCGGTCGCTTGTCTTTATTATATTCTTTATGCTTTCAAGTTTATTCGATATACAATCGATTATTTTCTCGTCTCCATATTGTGTGACATAAACGATATTTAAAAACTCTGGAAACTTTATCAAATAATTAATAATTAATAATTAATAAAATGGTAAAATTAAGCATAATTGCCTAAATTACTTGTAAAAACTAACTACACTCAGAATATAATATTAAAATAAAAACAATAAGTGAATAGATGATCGCTAGTATGCATTTGATGCAAAGTGGTTGGTGTTGATACGTGGGACGTTTCCGATCTCAGATTTCTCAGATTCGTAACGAATGTCACGCACACTCGTTATCACTTGTAACGATTCTCTTTTTATTAAAGCGAATTTCTTTTTAAAATTACAAAATGTGATTTTTCCCACATACATTTTAATAGGCTTTCTTTCAAATGTGCGTATTAAAATATTCCAACTATGTACAGATATTTGCTTTTAAATTAAATTGATAACAATATTTGCTGAAAAACTTATTAAGTTTTGATAAAAGGTTTAACAAATGTGAATGAAAAAAAGCAAAACAAACCAAATATATACAATTTTTTTTCTCTTTGTTTCAAAGTTTCTGTTTTTTGTATCAATGTCTCTTTTGTCAAAATGCCGATATCTTTTGAAGTTCTTTTCTTCCACGATTTTGCAATATTTTCAATATTGTCAGTAGCAGATTTCTTCAATTTCTTTATTGAATATCGTCACAATGAAAATGCTAGGGAGGCTGAAACGTTCTTCGAGATCAAAGCATAAACCATAAACAGTGATCATTCTTAAGGTTGTGTCTTCATAAGTTATTAAAATTTGTTTGTAATTACAAGATCCAGTAATGTGAAAATATAATGAAAATATAATTTCAAGTACGACATAAAAAAGAAAAAATGAAAAAGGCGTTGATATTTCAGAATGGTTAAATGGACACGTAAATAGCCAAAGCATCAGCTGTAAAGAAATCCAAAAGAAATGAAAGAATGAATGAATGCAAGAAAAAAAAATGATTGATAATATTTGCATTATGCCAAGCTTATATCATTACAGTAATTCTCGATCATTCTCTGTCCAATGTCATCACAATTCTAATACTTTCATGGCTTCTGCTCGGACGAACTTAAGTCACTGGTGCCTCCTCAACAGGTGTTTACTCGTGCAACCAGACTGGCAACTGGGTCCCACCCATTCACAGTCAGGATAGCCAAATGCAGACGACAATTCTACTCCTGCAGCTTCTTCTCTCGCACTTCCCGCCTGTGGAACTCGCTCCCGTATTCTTGCTTTCCTGACGGCTACAACCTCCAGAAATTTAAATGCAAAGTCAATACTCATCTACTAACCACTGGACTCTAGCTCTCTCCCCACCCCTGTATAACCTTTCCTTTCTCTCCACCTATGTATCTGTCATCGCACCTGCTTTCTATTGTTCCTTTCTAACTAGTTTGTACTCCTCACTCTTTTCTAATTAATCTTTTTACATTTATGTAACCCCCTACACATCAGTGGCGTTTCCGCCTTGCTCGGGGTGAAATGATTAAAAAAAAAACAAAAAAAAAAAACTAAATATCCGAAAACGTTGGAGCATTATAGAAAAGAAGAAAAAGTTGAAAGATATTTGGAATTTACCAAACTGAAATTATTAGTGTAATTATTTAGCATTATTCATAATTGTCTGGTGCCATTTTTCAGTCTAATGTCTTCATAATTCTGACTGACATTCGTATATCAATAGAACAGTGAATTCCGTGAAATACTCAATTGTTTACGAAAGGAGAAAGGTAGACGAGCTTGTGTAAATGGATGGTGGACAGTAGTGGAAACGGTTATTGACAAAGGAACAAATGTTATTAGTTCTACAATGGATAAGAAGTTGGGGAGAGCCATGATCACCTACATCTTGAAATAACCTCGCAGAGGAAGAATAAAAAGAATAAGAAGTGAAATAAATGTTATTTCTTTTATAAATCAAACCCGTGTCATCACAAGTAACAATTAACTTTGAGAATAATAATTAATTAGATATTCTACACGCATTTTCTAAAAAATATTAAATGATTAACTGAATCAAAGCGTTTTTTTAAATAAAGGAATATTATATGGCGTTTTTGCTCTTATTTCCTTTTTCGTTTTGTCATTCTTCTTATGTTTTTGTAAGGTCAAAGTAAATTGGAAATCGTAAGGAGTATTAAAACGATGGTGCAATAAAAGTCGTTAAATGCCTACTTGTCAAAGCAAAATTACTAAGTCACAAACAACATCGAAAATGATTATACATATAAGAATATTATTCTATCTTAATAAATGGCAATTGTAAATCATTTTTAACTGATTTTTAATCTTAGGAAGCCAGCTGGGAACTTAAAATTGTTAAAACAACGTTTTTGCTTTATTTTTTCCTTGTTAACAAAAATAGATGAGCAGACAAAATGGTAGTAGACTATTGAAGTGAGACACATTGAGAAAAGACGACTGAGAATCAATTGCCAAAACACAAAATGCACGGTTATTCGCAAAAGTCAAACATTCAAATTACTTATTGGAAATACCGAAAGAAAACAAGTACAACAGTTAAATATTCTAGGAAGTGTTATAATAGAGTACAGAAAGTGATACACTGATATCCGAATTGAGATAGTGAAAGAAGCCTTCCAAAATCTAAGGAAACTATTAAGAATTGGTTGGAAATACTAAACAATTATGTAATATACATTCTCTTTTCTGGCAGTAAACGGTAGATACAGATGAAGGGGAGATTTGAAGAGACAGAAGTGTGTTTTTTACAGAAGGATGACAGGAATAACCTAGACCAAACATGCAAACAACAACGAAGCTTTAGAGAAATTAGAAATAAAGGACTCTACTACATAACATCAGAGAGAGACAGTTGACATTTCTAGAGCACATGATGAGGACAGAGGGCTTGGAAAACTTAATACATAAATTGAAACCAAGGGAAAGAGAAGAAAACAACATATAAAGTTACATAATGAGATTGAGTAAAAAGAGACTTTGGAGCAAGATTTAGGAGAGATAAGAGAAAGTCAAAATATATTAAGAGCTACAAAGGATAGGAAACTGTGGTGAGCCATGATCGCTAACCTTTCAAATGAATATGGCTTATACAAGAAGAACTTGACAGGAAAGTCCGAAACCGGAAGAGTGTCTCACATACAATAAGTGTGAGAGAAGCCATTATATGCGTATAACATTTTATGAGACCTCGCTTACCAATCACGTCATACACATGAATTCATGAAATTTAGGTATTAACGAGGAAAGCACATCAGAACACTAGTAAAAAACATTTATAGAAGAGACAAATAGAATCTTTCTTACAGGTGTGATAATGCGACTGGCACTGAGATACCGGGTTAGTTCCTGTAACATTACCTATTCTCCTTTTCTTTTGGTTCAGAATTTCTAAATATAAACCGGAAGCATTTGACTGTGGCAAGAATATTCGAAGCACTGGGAAATGGTAGATCTATAAATGTGCAAAATAAATTATGGATGGGAAATCTTGTTTAGTATTGGAGACTTAACAATCGAAAATATACCAAAGTAAAATATGTCATTAATGTAAAACTTGCGTTGTGGCGCAATGGATATCGGCTCGGAACGAGAAATCTGGCTTCGAATTCCTGTTGAATTCCTTGCATTCACTTACGCGCAAATACCCTTGGGAAAGGTATTAATCCGTCTCTTCCCTCCAGTTATGGGTTAAATAATAGGACAGATTGGGTTCCATAACCTTGGTCAGCAACCAGTCTACCGCAGAAATCAATGGCAACCTACTGCGGGATAATCTTCTGCCCAGTCAGTCATGTCTCTTTCGAGACATGATCGCCCAAGCGTGTATCACGTATGGCACTTAACTAACTGACTGACCATTGCGCTATTGTTTAGCTTCAACCATTTTCGAATAAAAGAAACATGGATAACCAGTCTGAATACTTCAACCACATGACGATTGATTTTCTATGACAGTAATCCAACCGGAAGCAATTTGACAGTTATCTTTGTTTTGGTAATATCAAAACTTCATATGTTGCTGAATAAAAATGATATATTTCTGTTGTATAAGCATTCGCTTACTGTGCTGTGTTACAGACTGGGCAACAACATGAGATTTTATTCTCATGTTAATTTTGTGGGCCATTTCTTCTATGCTGGCTGAAAGATTTTGAGGTATGGTTTGTATTTTGATGCTAAGACTGGATAAATTTCTTTGGATAGTGGAAGTTATTAGTTATTATGATGTATCTATTTTTGTCTAGGTTATTGTCATTGATATTGATTTTGATTATGTTGTAATGTTTTCGAATTTTTATAATTTACATACTTTTCTTGTAGCATTGCGAATAAAATAAATTTTGAAAGCCTAACATTCATTTTATATATTTTGATTTCACTATTTCAAACTTCAAAATCTTTATAAAAACCTGTTCAAACTTATACACTACGCTAAATATTTTATTGTAAGCCATTCTTTAGATCATTAAACTTAATACTAACAAAGAAGTTTAGTATTTACTTATAATTTATCCCGATGAAACTGTATGTTGTTCCCTTGTGAACATCTTTCCACGGTGATTTCAACACGCGAGACATTGTAAACTAGTTTTCTGAATCCGTTCCTTGACCGTCAAATATCATTTGAACTACATCCGTCTTATTCTTTAACAAAGACAATTTAACCTGAAATTGAACAGAACAAAATATTTATACTGTTCTGCAGTCAATAAGAAAGAAGCAGGTGGTGTAACGGTTATCGGCAACATAAATGGAAACATCAGGCCAAATTCGAATTTCGGCATTGCTAGTTATGTTCATTTCGTAATATAAAAAAATCTAAACTTATTTATAAATGGAACTTTCTGTGTGTGTGTGTGTGTCTTTGTGTGTGTATCCGTTACCTATAGACTCCGAAACGGCTGAACTGATTTTCTTGAAAATTTACACAGTTGTACTATAAGCATCTGCGAGTGTTTTTAGCTAAGTTTTGTGTCAAGGTCAGTCAGTCAGTTAAGTGCCATACGTGAAACACGCTTGGGCGATCATGTCTCGAAAGAGACATGACTGACTGGGCAGAAGATTATCCCGCAGTAGGTAGCCATTGCTTTCTGCGGTAGACTGGTTGCCAGCCAAGGCTATAGAATCCAATCTGTCCTGTTATTTAACCCATAACTGGAAGGAAGAGACGGATTTATACCTTTCCCAACGGTATTTGCGCGTAAGTGAATGCAATGAATTCAACTGGAATTCGAACTCGGCTCCCCGATTTCTTGTTCCGAGCTGATATTCACTGGACCACAACGCACATCATGTGTCGAGGTACTCCCGATGAATATCGATAATCGAGTTATAGAAGGAGTGGTCCAATTTTAATCAAATTTGATACACTCATAGGCAAAGACATAAGAAACGATATTCAGAAATGTCAAGGTTGCAGTTCTTACAATAGTGCAGAAAATCGATCATATATATATAAGGCAAGATACCGGGTGTGATCAAAATCAGTTTTTCAGCCCTTTTATTTTAGTTTTTGCTTCGGGTTTGCCTCTAAGTAGGTATAATTGTAGTTCTTAGTCTCAGCCATGATACCATTTACTCAGAGGACTTATTTAGCCTTCAAAATTCAGTTTACGACGAAAAATCTTATTTGATATCGATACCAGGAACTCAAAATTTGACTTACATCCATTCATTTTTCTTTCGGTCTACGGTGTCGCTTTAACTGGAAACAACTATTGCTTTTTAGTCTTGTGTGCCAATGTCCAAAGAGTCTGAGCTCCAGGACCATGGATTAGTTTTAAAGTTTTCATTACACCCGAGCAGCGCCGGGCTATACTGCTAGTGAATATAAAAATTCATCATAACAATCATAAATTTCGAAAAGTCTATTATTGAACTTATATATTTTGATGTCACTGTTTCCAAAATCTTTATAAAAACCTTTGCAAATTAGTACACTATGCCCGTTTTTATAATGCAAGTCATTTCTCAGATCAGTAAACTTAATACTAACAAAGGAGTTTAGTACTTACTTATAATTTATCCCGAAGAAACTGCTCGTTGCTTCTTTATAAACGTCTTTCCACAGTGATTTCAGCACGAGAAACATATTAAACCAATTTTCTGAATCCTTTTCTTGACCGTCAAACATCATTTGAACTACCTTCACGTTATTCTTGAACAAAGACAATTCCACATAAAATTGAACATAACACAATCTTTATACTGTTTTACAGTCAATGAAGAGCAAGGATGTGGTGTAATGGTTATTGACAAGAAAAATGAAAAATACAGGCCAAATTCAAATTGTAATAGTTCTCACTTTGTACTTAAGTTATTTGGAAAGGCATTCTTCCTGCCACATGAGTTTACTTATGCAATTAGACTGGCAACTGGGTCCCACATATTCGCAGTTAGATCAACCAAACGCAGCCGACAATTTTACTCCATCAACTTCTTTTCTTGCACTTCCCGCCTGTGGAACCCTCTTCCATATTCCTGCTTTTTTGACGGCTACAACCTCCAGGAATTTAAATGCAATGTCAATACCCATCTCTTAACTACTTGACTCATGTTCTTTCTACATCACCCTGTATATCTTTTCCTTTCTTTCTACCTGTGCAATTGTCATCACACTTGTATTCCCATTCTTCTTTTGCTCCTTTCTCTGACACCCTCTGTAACTGGTTCGTATTTCTCTTTACTCTTCTCCTATCTAATCTTTTTCTCTTATGTAGCCCCCTACGCATCAGTGGCGTTACTGCCTTGCTTGGGGTGAAACGATTAAAAAATAACCAGTGCGAATTAACAATCTGCAAGAATAATATCCAATCTTCTTTTTTAGTGCTGTGTCTCTTTAGGACCTAGGCAATCATGGACTTCCACTATTTCTTGTCGCTCTCAACAGATTTCCTCTTGGTACTTCATCCATACAACGAACGTTCGGTCATCCACTGACCTAAACCCATCAAGTATGTCTCGCGTTGCTTTTCCCTGTCACCCCTTCCCTCTATCCGTTCTTTGAATATCAGATTATTCAAACTCTCCTTCCTTATTCCGTGTACCAGAATCCACAACTGTATCTTCCCGATGCTAAGTATGTATCATTTTCGTTTGCATCCTCTCTATTACTTTGTCGTTGGTTAGATACTCGGACCATGGTATTCTCAGCATTCTTCTGTAGAATCACATTTCTGTTGATTCACGTCTCTCCTTCAACTTTGAAGAGATCGTCTAGCATTCTCTGCTATACTGAAGGAAAGATATCACATAACAGTCTAGTACCATTTGATATGTTTTCAATGAAATTTACCTATCTCTCGGTCCCTTTCTCAGCTCTTGAAATGCATCCTCGGACATGCCAATGCCTCTTCTTATCTTTGTGCTGCACTGTCCATTCTCTTTTACAACAAATTCCATATATTTAAATTTCTGCGCCTATTTGATCTTAGTATTCCTAACCTTTAATTGGCATTTTGAAGTCCTCTTTTTATTGGTGAACATGCATTCAGTTTTTCTGAAGTTTATGCTTAGTCCTTTCTTTTCTCTTCCCCTTACGATCCTCTGTAGGGGAGGTCCTGTATTCTCCTTTCTCTGTGTGCTCTCTGCACTGGTTCTTCTGCGTATCATATATTGTTGATATTGTGGTTGCTAATGAAGAATCATGAAAGAGATCCTAACTCTCTTAGAATTGTTTCACTGTACAAGTTTAATGGATCCAGTGAGAAGACACATAAATGTTTTACAGCCATTTCTATTTTTGCATATCTGCTGAATTCATTTCCGGACAGTATCGGTTCTTGATTAATGTCTTTCCTGAATATATCGAGGTTGCTGAGGATCTTTACCAAGTTTTTGTGTCGTACTTTGTCGAACGCCTTTGCGCAGTCTATAAAACACAGGTAGGCGTCCTTCTGTATTTGTATTGCTCTTTCTGATAACATTCCGAGCATAGATATTGCGTTCTTTGTTGCCGTGACTTTGAAAACCACGCAATGTTCTTGTCCTTTGTCGTGCCCAGTTCTGCTTCCTGTTCTGTCGATTAGAATCTGAACGATGGATTTTTTTATGTAACTCATTAAGCTGATTATTCCGTGCAGTTCACATTCCCTTACACCTGGCTTTTTAGGTAGTGCTATGAAAATGGATCTGCTTAAGTCCTTCTGTATATTGCCACTCTTATAGATATCATAGCTTGTTGGAATAAAGTTGGAACCATTTTTATGGCAAAAGGTTGTCAGTTTATGTTTTTTCAAAATCACTTGTGCGTACTTGTAGTAATTAATTCAGAACATTCTTCTTCAACCTGTATTCCTAAAATGCTTCAGAAAGATGCAGCTTCGAAAAAAGTTTTCGCGTTAACCCACACAAAATTTTCTTCTTGACTCTGTGATTGGTATTTACCTTTTCAAGTCTGTCTAATTTCTCGTTGATTTGCTCCGGTGCTGCGAATAGTACTCTCCGTTTTGGTTTAAATATTGACGTCGAACATTTTTTCATGTAAAATTTCGCTTTGAATTTAGAACCCCGACAAAATTCGTTCGGCAGTACGCTCAAGAAACATTTTTTCAATCATTTTTTAAATTGATTTCAATCATCTTGTCTACTTCCATATTTTCAATAAAATTTATAAGCAAATCCCAAAGCTCAAATAATTCCACCTAGTCAATAACAAATTAGTTCATAGTATTTTAACATATAAGAATTAGCATTTACATTCTTATTACGTAATGAGATATTACAAGTTATTTTGCTATTAAAAATGAATCAATATGTCTTATTTTACAACATTTGTAGCATTTGGAATTCTCAAAGAAACAGTCTTCTCCGAAAGGTAACTAACATCTGAAATAGGGATTAATTCTCGTTGATGCAAATTTCTCTTTATGTGAGAAGGTCTTCGTCTTCTTTTTCTGTTAGTTTCATATATCTCCAACGAGTGTTGAATAAAGAGCTTTTGTCACAAATGGCTTCCTTCAGGATATTTACTGTGTATCCCAAAATAATTTATCGCGTTTTCTCCGGGAGTAAAATGTTTCAGTATTTTCCTGTTCTCCCAGCGCTAATTTTCTCAACAGAAGCTTTTTTGTCGTCTTCCCAGTAGTTGCATTCTTCTCTGAAAATTTGCTTGTATTTTTGAAAATGCGCAAAAGCAGAAAGCCTATTATCTGAATTGTATATAAATTTCGATTTGGCGTTTACTGCAGCGTTGGGAGTAAACGAATTTGAATAATTTTCTGTTTTCTTCCGTATTATTTCAATCAACGTTTTTTTTTTGTTTTTTTGTTTTTGTTTTTTGCGTTTGCAACAACTGCTGATGTTGTTATTGCTGCAGTTGTTGTTACTGAATTTGTCCCACAGAAGACAATATTTCTTCCATATCTGCCAGGAATGTTTTTCTTTTTTCTACACAGAAAAAATTAAACTAACGTGGTTCAAATACTCATCTTCACTGATCTCCCGTGAGTCGATGCAACAAGCATTTTTCACTTGTAATAACTCAGCATGTGCATCTATATTATTGCCACACCTGCTTTGTTAATCCGCGCTAGCCTATCAGATCATTCTGAAGAGATCATTTAACTATCACGTGATATAAGGCTTTACGGCACAATGCTTTGGCGTCGGGGAGGCCATCCATAAGAGGTACTTCAGAACAATCCGGCATTAACAATAGAAGGAGTACTCACTTCAGTTTAAACGCCGGTTTTACACCTCGAATACACAATTCTAAAGTATGAAATGTTCCTACGGTCTTCTTCCTTCCAGAATTTACCATTTTTATCCAATTGCAAAACACATCCTGTCTAAGAAAGAGATGCGAATCGTAGGCTGACGAATATGAACAATTGGCATAACGTCTTCTGAAGTGTGGAGATAACAGATTTCCTGACATACCTTGGGTGATTTTCCTCCCCAGAGGAAAGAGAACAAGACTCTTACTAATGATATTAGTGTGGCAGAAGGCAGTGGAGGTATGGATACTCAGCCAAAGAGAATCGGCTAGATGTGTGAGTCGCATACTTTCGCCCTCCCTTTTCGAAAAGATTTCCCGGTACTTCAGACAGATTTTTCCAGCACCTTTGAGCAATTCATTTTCAAGAGTAAATCAGGATCGAAGCAGACGCCAAATATCTTGACAGGATCCTCCGTTCAGAGGAAAGGCCCGGAAAGAGAAACTCCCTTCCACTCACTCAACCGAAAGCAAACAATTAGTTCCAGCAAGTACAGTTCGTAAGGAAGACCCTTTATCTCTCAGTTTTGTCCCAGGTAAACAGATTAAGATGTTCCCAGATCTCAGACTCTTTATGGGACCTTCTCACCCAACATTTTTAGGCACCTAGTCACGGAGAATGTCAGCCAAATAGGCGTGTAAATTAACAACAACTGACTGGGATCCCTGGTAAGCAAATCTTGAAAATAGTTTCGAAAAGTTCCACATATACCGCATTGGTGGCCACGGTCCGCTTGTTCGGCAGTGAAATGCTCGGGATATGTTGACCGGATGCATTTCAAGCTTGCTCTGTACGCATTTTTGCGGCCATATTCGTTTCCTCCGTAATGATTCATGTTAACCAACGCCCTAACAACTAGGCTTTATTTATTTATTTATTGATAAGCAAGGAGGTTAGCAACTTCATTATGTTGTTGGGGTAGTAAATTCGATTCGTGATATGTTGATACATTCATTTATAAAGCCATTTTCTCATTATGCATTCGAAGAACTCATTTAAGTAACTTATGACGCACGAACTGTTGTCCTGGATATCTCCAAAGCATTTGATAGGGTCTAGCACACTGGTCTTCTGTGCAAGTGTTATGGGTTAAGTGTAACAAAAGAAAAAAATAATTGACAAAAACTCAGAGTTAAATCACATAAAAATATTTAATTTACGATAAACACCAAATGATTTATATACAAAATTTACAACTTTTTACATTCAAAACAGAAACGTAGAGTTTGCTACTGGCAGGCGAAATGTTACGAAGGGGAAGGAAGGGTCAGTATCTTTACCCAGTTAAGTTAGTGAAGTAGTTAAATGATTAACTTTTTTGGAAATCCTCAAATGTGTATATAAAAATAATTATTAGATTGATCAATGAAAGAGTCAAAAATATATATTTACCCATATAGTTCCATGAGATTTTCTTTCAGGTTTTAATTGGTCGGCGACATTTCTTAGAGATTCTTTCGGCTGGATATAAATCCTTGAATCAAATCCGGAGTTGATAATGTCAGCAGATCTTGTTAACAAACAACTACTCTCTTCCCAAAACCTCTTTTTATTAGGGACTAACACCTAATTTGCATATTCCAGAATCTTTTAGAATTCTCTCGATTTTACTGGAATATTCTGGCATCTTCCAAAACGTTCTATTTCTAATTTCTCTATTTTTACGTCTACTTTATGAATTAAACTTTTTTGTAATAACAAGTAGGACTCAACAGTGTCCCTTACTACAATTTTTAGACATTATTAATATTATTTTTATATATAAATGTATCCTCGTAACAGCAAGCTACAGGGTTATGGTATCACTGGACACTGGCTTAATTTGATCCAATCTTTCCTATCAAACAGCATAATGACGTCATTTTGAACGGGCATGCCTCCACATCCTACGACACGAATTTCTTAAATGAATTCAACGAATTCATAATGAAATAGAAGGCTCTATAAATTAATGTGTCAACATGAAATTACTGAAATAATTTCCCCGAATTCATAATGACATAAATTTCATAAATTAATGTTTTAACGTAACATTATTTAAACAATTTAACCTACAACATAATGTCATTAAGGTTCTTATAAATGAATGTGTCAACATAAAAATAATTACATGATATCTTCTCTGATCTTTTATTTCAGTTTTTTCTATAAAGTATGATTATCTACAGTCTACAAGTTTATAAGTACATAATAAATGAAATACTTAAAAATGCCTTATTTATTAATCGATAGATAAGTCCAAATATCAATCAAAAGACTTCTAAATAAATCATTGCAGAAGATTTGAGTATAAGAAGCTGTTCCCCAAGTTTTGTATGTACCATACCCAAGAAAATATTTGGCTGCTTTAATTCCGCTCTTACATTTTAAGAAATATATCTCAGTTCATTTATTGCCTGAAAAGAAAAACAGTCGCTTTCTATATTTGCAGAATCTATATGTTTGGACATTGAAATAAAACAATACATTCAACTTCAATGATTTGACCTCATGAAAGGCCTTAACTGTCTTTGCATTCTTATCCTCATTTATTTCTCTCATTTTCTTAATCTTACACACACACACACACACACACACACACACACACACACACACACACACACACACACACACACATATATATATATGTGTGTGTGTGTTATGGGGACGTCGTACGAGGAATAGACTCTTCTTAGTTATATATAGTTATATCCGAGACTTCTGGAGAGGAGTAAATGATATCAGTTATTGAGTCGCTAGTATGGTAGTCAGCAGAAGCAGTTAACAAAGGCAGTTAACGAAGGCAATAAACAGCAGTTGAACACAACTACCAGTCAGGCAATAAGCAGCGCAATAATAACTTCAGACTTGCTTATTTTTATGTTACTTCACTTCTTTTGAATACCTTGTTTCTTGTTATGCTAAGACACTATTTTAAACCTACCTTCTTGTTCCGTTTCTTACTTCAGGCACAAAACGAACATTACAATTTTGCCGCGAAGTTTCGCTACAATCTCACTATATATATATATATATCAAGGCAGATCTGTCTGCGGATGACTATTTACACTCTCACACCTTGACTGAGCACTCTGGAAGAATGGTAGAGTTTGAAAAAACAGTAGCTACACTAGCATCTACGCATCGTTCATTCAGTAATGAATTAGAACACACTTGGATATTCATGTAAGCTTGCCTTCTTCTACCGAGCGCTCATAGCTCAGAGACAGAATCGCCGACTGATGACAAATCGGTTGAGTTTCAATTCTGACTAAAAGCAAGTGAATGTCTAACCGTACTGATAAGCAGTAATACAGCAAAAGAGATCTGTCTGCGGATTATATATATATATATATATATATATATATATATATATATATATATAGTTTTTGGACATATGTAGATCAGTACTTTTGTATTAAAAAGTGCTCAATATATATATATGGTCGAACTTTTGAATATTTTCATTTGGAACTGAGTTATAAGTCGTTTCATTATATATATATATATATATATATATATATATATATATATATATATATATATGTATATGTATGTATGTATGATAAGACAAAGAACAAAAAGTACACTTTTATCAATTTAGCCTGCTTTACTTTTATCAAAGCTTCGTTGTGAGAGGCATTGGTATGTCCAAAAGCTGTGTTGGAAATTTCCATCCGAAATAAATATGAGCGATTACAACAAAATGGTAAATGTCGATGATCTTAAAATAAATGTTTTACTGATGAAGAAATTCAAAATAGTGTCTAATAAAAATAAAGACCATAAAAATAATTCACACATTCAGGATGATATTAGCGAAGAGAAATTATCGAAATAAACTACAAAGACGATATGAGTTTCATGGAAAATTGTAACGTTTAAGATGTCTGCAACAAATCCCAAAGTTGAGATGAAAGGCGAACAAAATAAAATGAATGTTTCAGTGATGAATAAAGAAAATAAAGGCGATACCGTAGAGAGGTGAAGCATGAAACTAATGAAAAAGATGATATTGCAGAAGTAGAAACTTTGCAATGTTAATAAAAGATGGCATCACTGAAAAGAAATAATGTTAAACTAATAAAATAAAAAACATTATGGAAGATAAATAAGAGCAAAAATAGAGAAAGAAAAATTATTCTTGTCGCCATGATAATGTAAACCAAAGAACAATCATGAAAATCTATTAAAAAGGAAACAATATAGATGCTGAATGATACAAAAGACAGAATATAAGGATGATTGTTAAAGCCATGACGATATCACTGAATGACAATCATGGAAATCTATTTAAATGATCTTTTTTACGTAAATTGATTCGTTGAAAGAATTTACTTTGGTTGATAAAAAACGAGGAAGGCAAGAAAATCAAAAAGGAATCAACGTCGCGGATATTTCGCACATAGACATTCTACGGATCTTAATATTTTGTTTGTTTCGAGGTTTAACGACCTATCAATCCTCATGGGATCATTTTAAGGTCATAACCAATGATTTTTGGGTTAGGTTATTTTTATTTTTACAACATTTTTCTTTTCAAGTATCAAGATTCATTGTGATTTGTGTTTAAGGGCAGGGTCCCCAAGTCCTACCCTTGTTATTTAACCCATAACTGGGGGGAAGTGATGGATTAATACCTTTCCCAAAGGTACCAGTGCTTAAGTGAATGCAGGGCATTCAACTGGAATTCGAACTCGGCTCACCGATTTCTCTTTCCGAGCCGATATCCACTGCACCAAGACACACATCCGTCACTATACGCTTACAGCACCTGGTATTTCCAAGCGGTCACTCATCTAAGTACTGACCAGGCTCAACGTTGCTTAACTTCGGTGATCGAGCGAGAACCGGTGTATTCAACGTGATAGGCCGTAAGCCTTGAATCTTAATATAAAGAAAACAGTAATAATAATGGGTAAATAAAGCATGACAATAAATATAATTGACAAAAGGGATTATATTATTGTATTTGTGGTGAAATCTCAAAAGATTACAATAACACTAATGGTAAAGATGAGATAACAGATATATTATAACAGATAACATATATTATAGACATATAGGCATTATATAGGCATTATATATTAATCTACATATAGACATTATAGACATATTATAGACATATAATTAATATATATATTATAGATATATTATAACAGATAACAGATATATATTAACTTGTATAATTGAAATTTCTAATGATTGCGTTGTAAGAAATGATTACAATAACACTAATGGTAAAGATGAGATAACAGCTGTCTTAGTTATAAGGAAGATGTTATTACTGAAGGAAAACTTATTGCAATAAAAAGAAAACGAATAGAATATAGAAAAATGGTCATGACATCAAAGAAATGTAACAGAACACTGACATCACAGAAAAATCAGCATTACTTTAACGTCAATTCCAGTATCGTAATATTTTGGGAATACCTGAATAAACCCGATTCGGAGAACACAGCAGTCCCCAAATAAGGAGGAAATAGAAATCGGGATGACCCGTAAATCGTTATTATACAACAAACCTAGCAAAGTTTTCACAAGCGATTGACTAAAAAAAAAAACAAAACAAAAAAAACAAACAAAAGAGAGCTTTGAATAGAAAGGCAATATGTGTGGGTTGCAATTATAATGATTATTTTGTTAGAAATATCAATTATAAAATGGTTGTCAACAAACATCGAGAGTTACATTTCGGAGGTTTTTGGGAATTACATTACTTTTGGGACATTTGTGTAGGCTATCTTGTAGGTTACATTTGGGATGTTTGTGAGGATTACAGAAAAGAAAACACTGAAATAAGGTTAAAAATAACATCAAGATAAAAAGATATAAAATATCTCATATAATGATTTTGATAGACATGACAAAATTACTAATGCTAATAAATGGAAAACAGCATGAACTATGAGAAAAGAGAGACAATATAAAATAAATGAAAAATATAATTACAAGGTAAATTAGTTGATAAAGTCGAAAATCTTAGGTAATCCACTGCAGTAAAGCAAAAAGGAAGTGAGTTATATTCTTTATCATAATTAGAGTATCTGTAAAATTTAACCGCGTCTATCTAAAGAAGAAAAAACACACTTTCATTATTTGACATGTTACCTACCTTCATTTAATTCGTAATAGGTCAGCTGATTCGGATCCGTTGTGGCATTGACGGTCACTTAGTCCAACAATGAATGGAACATGTGGCAATAACCACTATCAATCCTCCAAACATGGCAGAATTCTTGACGCATACAACCTGAAGCACATGGCGATCTCATGTCGCTTTTGAAACTTTTAAACACAGCCTGGGTGCCATTCTACAAGTAGACGTTGTGATCATTCGGCAGCAAATGGTAATGAAACAGGAGACATTCCCCGTTCACAAATATCGACGCCGGAAGAAGCAGAAATAACATTTTCCATACGGAGGAAATACTGTTACCTTCCATTATCAGTTCGAAGAGTAGATGTCTATGAATAAACCATTAAATTTAGGACAGTTATTGATCAACAACAGTAAACTTAAAACAAATACAATATTAAGTAATAATTATTAATTTCTTATTTTTCTACAATGGATCGACAAAATTCTAATGATGTCTGCTATAGAACAATATTTAGCAACTTTGAATTTATTAGGAAATTCGATACCCATGAAGTGTCCAGATACGTTGTATCTATGCCAGTCTAAACAAAGTTTCGTAAATGTCCTAATGAATTCAGTTCTCTTCCTCTCCTTCTGTTTCTGATGACCCGTTAGATTGTCATTAATGCGAAAGAAAAAAATGTCCTATGCAGAGATTAAACTAGAATCCCGAATTGCATTTTCTGTATCCTTACCTGGTTGACATATATACCACAAGTCAGCTATTAGGTCACTTGTACTTCCGGTTAGCTGCGACTTTTAAGCAAAACACCTCTTCTATTTGGTTAATAGGATTGTATAATTCGTTCTCTTTCCTCGTTTGTTGAATGAACTAATTCCTAATTCTTTTTTAAACGTCACGATAGCAGTATAATGAATATATTCCAAAAGCAGAGGTAGCAGTTTTTAACTTATATAAAAGTATCTATCCCGGTGCTAAAAAAGAAAAAAACAAAACAAGAAAACAAAGTATTTAGATATTCATTTTGTAGTGTCAATTGAAATTTAATCACTTGAATGAACAAAATTAAAATCGTGTAAACTATAATAAAATGCCGTCATAATTATTTCATCTCATTTTCTACATGATGTCCTTTTTAATACCTTGAAGGATAATTTTCGGGGTGTATACGGAGGCCTATAAACAAATTATTAAGACTTTATCTATTCTATTGCAAGGAAACAGACAAAATACAAATATTAACCCTCTAGGGCCATTCGTATCATATTAGTGGTGGATCTGTTTATTACTTCATAACAATATAGAACTGATCCCCCACTTTATGACAAGTAGAAGCCTTAATCATATTATATTATTAACCCTCTAGGGCCATTCGTATCATATTAGTGGTGGATCTGTTTATTACTTCATAACAATATAGAACTGATCCCCCACTTTATGACAAGTAGAAGCCTTAATCATATTATATTATTAACCCTCTAGGGCCATTCGTATCATATTTGATACAGTATGAAAACAAGCCTTGAAAGAAATATTTTCCGAAAAATTTTTTAAGAGAAATATTTTATAAATTTCAAATGAAAGCAGTACTGACTGCTCAGTCAATGAATACCAAATGTTTCCTTATAGGGAAATACCAAATGTTTCCTTATAGGGAAATACTGTATCAAATATGATACGAATGGCCCTAGAGGGTTAACAACTGGTATGCGTCGAATTATAAATATGCAATCTACTTTACATACAATTTACCCATCGCTCTCTCTCTCTTCCTCATTCTCTCTCTCTCACTCTCTCTCTCTCTCTCTCTATATATATATATATATATGTGTGTGTGTGTGTGTGTGTGTGTGTGTGTGTGTGTGTGTGCGTGTATTGGTGTTCCTATGTGCTATAAGAACATATATGAGTGCGTATAATTTATAAATAAAAATTTTTCAATTATCCTCACCTTTAATTTCTTTTCCGAATGCCTACTTTTTCGATCTGCTGTTCAGACCTCAACTGATGACACGGAACCTACAACGTTTCTGTTTTTACCCCGCCCACAAAATCGATAACCCAATACGTGTAACGCCTTCTCTTTGCTTTAAGGCAAGACACGAATAACCGCCATGAATATAAGTTTTCCAAACGTCACATGACATCACGTAAAAAACTTTTGAAACTTTCAAGAATACCAGGATAAAGATAAAGAAGACATTGACCATTAGTTCTTGATAATGATTACGATGATCGAAATTGCTTGAATAAAACAATAATTAAATATAAACTTCCGACAGTTTATCGACAATAATCGACTCAAAAAAAAAAAGAAGATTTTTACAAAATCAAAACGCCAGATTATTTCGTTTCTTTTTAATCAAACTTCTTTGGAAGTTTTATGGACTGTGAAATCATCAGGGGCATATTTTGAACTGTATACGGCTATATCGTGTTGAATACACCGGTTCCCGTCCGATCACCGAAGTTAAACAACATTAAGCTGGTCAGTACTTAAATGGGTAACCATTTGGGAATACCAGGTACTGTAAACATAAGGACCAAGAATGGTCCACCGGTCCTCCAGGTTTGGGGGTTGGGTGCAGGGCGAACAACACTGCCCCGTAAAAAACAGTTTGTTACCGAAACAGCAACAAAAAGTTGCTGCCCTATGCACCATCTGGGTGTGATGGATGAATGATATTTTGAACTGACCTTTTTAGATTTGAATTTTTATTTTTGGTACGAGCACTGTTTAAGGTCGTTATATATAATAAATCTGGGGTGACATTTTTCATTTATTAAGTATATAATTTCATTTGGTTTAAACCAAAATCTAAAAAATGAAATATGGAAAGAAATTTGTAGAAGTTATAAAAACAATAATATATACTTTTGGGGCCTATTTATTTATCGTAGGTTATAAGAGAGACCGCGTTCGTTCGTTTATTTCCTATAAGGCAGAAGCTAGATTTATTTTACATTCCATTATACGATTTTCTTTTCGTCATAATGTCCAAGGTAATAGTTTTTTTTTTTTGTTACCGTTTTTATATGCACTGTTTTTATATTGTTATGTTTTTATATGCTAATTATTTTTGTTAGGGTTACTGTTATTGATACTGGAGTTATTATTTTACATGTTGGACAGGTTTTTATTTAATATCATACTGTTATATAGTGAGATATATTTATCAAGGTTCTTGAAGCAACAATTAATATTGTTTTAGTTGAAAATCGTTTTAGTATAGAGGAATGGTTTAAAATGTTTGTGAATATAATTTAGGAAGATTTTTCGTATGTTTGTTTTGACGTTATGACTAAAAGTTGGGTTAAACCATATGATGTTACGTTTGCGTGATTTCTATATACGTTTGTTTTCTTTGCTTTTATCAGAGTATTCTAAACTTACACTGTGTTTACTTTTAGCTAAGGATTTATTATATTTAATTTTACTGTTATCAAAAACTGCCTTATTACTGGAGTTAGTATATAATCTGAATTGGATATATTTAAAAATACTTAGTAATCTATTGTAGACAAGTCTTTGCATATATTTTTTAGTTCATTTGGTGTATACATGCGTGTATACACATATACTTATTTGTATACATACCGTATATATATATGCATGTATGTATGTGTATATATATATATATATATATATATATATATATATATATATATATATATATATATTGTAACAAAGTTGTAGAACTCATAGGTTTTTTAACCTGTTGTTCATGCATTTACTTTTATAAAGAGTGCTCGATACAAATGTAGAGCGTTATATTGTAATAGTTGTTACAATGGTTTATAAATTCATAGTATCAATACACAAAAAATTTCGCGTTTCAAAGCTAACCATGCATTCTGGTTGCTCCTTCTTCGGGTGATCAAGTTGGTATGAACATTATCTGATGGAAAAAAACCGCTTATTTGTGGTGGATTTGTTTTTTTAAGTAAAAGTGGGGTTGGGACGTGATTTGGATTCTGTTGACCTTATTAGAGTCTTAGGGTTAAGTGTTGGGGGGAGACGGCTTAGTTCAGGATAGATTTTCCTATTTATCTTGTCTAGATGTAGTTTGGTGGCATCGTGGGTGTTGTTATTTGGTTTAGGGGTGGGTATGTGTTGTTTTGTTTTTGGGCTGGTCACTTCTTCGTTTAATTTTGGTTATTTTGTATTAGGGTATGTGTTTTCTTGTTTTCTGCAGTGGTTATATTTTCTTTTATTTTTCTACTATTTTCAGGTAGCTGGACTTATTGTTGGTGTGTTGTGGGGTTTGTTGTCTTTTGTTTCTACGTTTTTTGTTCTGTTTATTAATAGGGTTGGTTATGTGTTTTTATTGCATTTTTGGGGGGTCGTATAGGTGGGGTGTTTATTTGTTTATTTAAATTTTAACGAGAAAACAAACTCCTAACCCTAAGACTCTCATAAGGTCAACATTTGGCATCCGTATAAAAGTCTCGATCTGACGTGACTGTTTCCATGGATGATACGAGATTTCAGATCATTTTCAAACTAAACAATGAAGATAGTATCTAGTATGGAGAACGAAAAGAAAACGATTGAGAGGCAAGTTCGTAAATCGAATAATTAATTTATTATTAGGGAAAACAAGGTGAAAAGCATTAATTACAGTTACGAAGAATAGGAAGTAGAGGAGAGCCATATATCATCGTTGGTTAAGAGTCAAATACTGAAAATTGGTATTTGGTTGCTTTTCGATAGAAACTTCAATACAGAACCTGATAATAGAGAATCATCGGTCCAGAATTATTCAGTTCTCAGCAATTTGGCGTAGGAATCTGGTTTCTCTGTTTTAACGAACATTTAACGAAACCTGCCATCGTCTTCTTCACCCTTTTCCATTTGATTCGAGATTAGGCAGAAAATCATAATGATAAATTTGCCATTGAATACAAAAGAAAACAAAAACAAACACGAAACATTATTTGAAGCTTTGTTTATTAATTTATTACACAATAAAAATAATAAAATTTAGTGATTCGGTCGCTTGTCTTTATTATATTCCGTATCTCTTCAACTTAATTCGATATACAATCGATTGTTTTATTCTCTCGATATTGTGTGACACAAACGATACCTAAAGAGTTTATCCAATGTTTTATACGAGAAAAATGGTAAAATAAAACACAATTGCCTAAATGGCTTGCAAAATACTAACTACATTCAGCATATAATATTAACTACAAAACTATAAGTGAATAGGTACTCGCCGGTGTGCGTTTGATGCAAAGAGGTTGGTATCTGGGCTTTACCGGCTGGATTCTTTTCAGAGAGTAATTTAATACTGGAATATCGAGAAATGTCATTATTTGGAATCTAATTTTTCGAATTTCAAGTAAATCATGTCTTTATGAAACCATATGAGATATGTCTCATCTCCATTCTTTGTCTTAAAGTTGAATTTGGGGACTTTATTCATTTGAACCCGGTTTGATCTTAGAAACGTAGAATTATGAAAGAGTTTTTCTTCAAACTTTCTTATGTTCATTTGTCGTGCTAACAACGTTGAAGTCTAAACAAGTTTGAATTTAAATATAAAGGCGTGTATGGCTTTTCTAGTTAAAAAAACTGAAGAAACCTTCAGTGAACTCAATTCTGAATTTTTAGAAGAGAAAGACAAGATCTGTGCTGTCAAAAACTGCAAAGGAGAGATGAGCAGTACTCAGCGACAGAAGCTTGCAATTTTAAGAAGTTAAGGCTTGTACCTAAACGACATTTTCGTGCGTATGACAAGGAAAACGAAGAACTGATCTTAAGTTTTAATTTAGTGGTGATTTTTCTCATTCGAATGTCTTTGTTTTGATAATAACGTTAATTTAGTAACGATCTGACGTTGATATTTAAGAAGATTACACGAGACTTCAGGTCTTGTAATAAAATCATTTTCAGACTAAAGAATAAAGACAGTATCTAGTATGGAGAACGGAAAGAGACTTACACACCTGAAGAAAACGATTAAGATGAGGCGAGTTCGTTATACGAATAATTAATGTATTATTAGGGAAAACAAAGTGAAAAGCATTAATTACAGTTACAAAGAATAGGAAGTAGAGGAGAGCCATATAAAAACCTTTTGAACTGAGATATGATCTTTAATTTAGAGTCATATATTGAGAATTATTATTTGGTTGCTTTTCGATAGAAGCTTTGACACAGCACTCGATAATAGAAATTCATCGGCCCAACATTATTCAGTTCTCAACAATTTTGAGTTCGAATTTAGTTTCTTTGATTGAACAGTACTTGGCGAGAGAAGATTGCAATTTTAAGAAGAAGTTGAAGATTGTAGCTAAACAAGATTTTCGTGCGCATGACAAGGAAAATAAAGAAAAGTTCTGAAGTAAAAGAAGTGAGAAGAGAAAAGTAAAAAGGAGAAAGAGAAAGAGAAAGAGAGAGAAAGAAAGAAAGAAAAAAGAGTACATTTGTGATTTCAGACGAGGACCTAAGTTAACTGATTATTCTGATTCCCCTATCGCATACATCGCATACACCGCATACATCGCATACACCGCATACACCGCATACATCGCATACACCGCATACACCGCATACATCGCATACACCGCATACACTTCCCACATAGACATTTATCCTAATATTATTTTTTATCTTTATTTCTATTTTAATTTAATGGTAACTTTGCTCATTCGAATGTCTTTGTTTTTTTGTTGTTGTTTTTTTAGTCATATCACCCCGAGCAAGGCGGTAACGCCACTGATTTGCAGGGGGCTACGTAAAAGTGAAAAAATTGGAAAAGATAAAGCCGGAAACCACATCCTAAACAGGGAATAAGGGATGAGCTTCTACACCTGTTCAATAGACGTGGGTGGAGTGTGAACCGGGCGATAGTTTAGTTTATCTACTCCAATTGAAAAATAAAAAAATAAAAAGAAAAGAGTAAAACGATTTGGAAAAGAGAAGCCGGAAACCACATTCTAAACAGGGAACAAGGGATGAGCTTCTACACCTGTTCAATAGACGTGGGTGGAGTGTGAACCGGGCGATTGTTTAGTCTTTTTGATAATAATGTTGAATTACTAACGCTGGCGATATCATTAATTCGTTTGTGCATTGTTCTTTATTAAAAAAATGACTTCGGCGACATGGTGTCGTTGCTCATTCGTAAGTGTATTTGTTTTAATAACAACATTGATTGATGAAAAAGTTGACTTCACTCAGTTATGTGCATGCTTTTCTTGGTAGTTACTCAAGCCTCACAACATAGTGGGGATCTGGCATATGGCCAATTTTTACGTGGGACATTTTCAAGCTCGTTCGTGTGCTTGTCTTGACAAAAATGTAGAACTAAAATGATTGTTTCATTTATTTGTATGCAAATATTCTCAACTTCTGCTTTTGTTCATGTCATGGTTGCATCACCCACAACGGAATGAACTCTTTCAACCAGTACATATACCTCCCCTCACAAGAGGTGAGAGTGAGTAGCTCGGAGTAGCCTCAGAGAGCAGCTTGAAGAGAGCGCCCTGAACATAGACGAGAGTCGTCTACAAACACTGCTACTGTAACGACCATTACGAGCTACAGTTCGAAGGTCGAATTATGGTATTACTCACTAACCCGTATCAAGTTCCAAGTGTTGTATTTTGTAGTGCTTAATATATATTCGTTATTTCCTATTTTGGTTGTTTTGTGTTATTCTTGCTGGACATTTTCGGAGATGTTTTTTTCAAAGTTTTGCAATTGTTAAGCTTTAAGTAGAGTAAACCATTCGAATTACCGACGCCAACTACTAAATCAGGATTTCATGGTAGAAATAAGAATAAGATGTACGAGTAATAATTTTTATTACCATTGTTATTGTTGTTTTATTTGCATGTTTGCAACAGATGTGTGGGTGTCATCGTTGAGGCTTGAGTTAGAACAAGTCCTCTACAATCGACAGTAGCTTCTACGGTATTCTCATCAGCTCGTACTACCGATACTGATGTCTGTACGTACTCAAACATTTTAGGTATCCAATTCATTCAATTAAATTTTTTTAGGAGGGTTCCAACTTCATCTAAGATTATGGCAGGATTCTAACATTTTTTCTCTTCTTCTTCTTCTTCTTCTTCTTCTTCTTCTTCTTCTTCTTCTTATTATTATTATTATTATTATTATTGTCGTTGTTGTTGTCAGAAATGGCATAATGACAGTTTCCACTGCTTTTTTGTGCAAAAAGTGCATGCATATATTATCTTCATGCGTTTTAAGAGTTCAATTGTTGGTTGATTATGAATATTTTTTCAATGTCTGTATTCTGCAAACATTTTCTTGTTTTTATATAAGTAAAAAAGAAAAAGGAAAATATTTATTTTAAAAATTGAATTAAAAAAGCAATATTAAAATGAGATTGCTTCAAAAATTTAAATATGCTAATATAAGTTTGTGAAAATAAGTGTCGTTCATGATAAAAAAGTTGTTTTGATGTTGCATTATTGTATCGGATATCGTAACGGTGGATATATTTATTCTTTCAGTTTTGAAAATCACATAAATTAAGTAACAGGCGGTGTATATCAAATAAGAATCGGCATATTTGCTACCTTTTGAAGAAATCGTACTGTCTGAGTTGTTGTTGTATAACAAATATGGTTTTTAAGCATCCATTAATGTTTTCCATTAACGATCGAATACCCCAATGAACATTTAAGTTTAATTGTTTATATTCGCTAAATACAGTTTTACCGCCATACTGTCATGTGAAAGCTACAAGTAATGTTTATTCAAATATTGTCATGAAAACATTCACAAAATTTAAGGCCATGGTGGTTTCCCCGGCAAATGTTTTATTTTGGTGGTAAAACATTTTTCCAGAAATTATTTTCGTTACTTTCCAAACAAACCGTGTAACTCTACAGTGAAAGTTTGACGAAATGGAAATGTTTTTGTGATTCTGAAAAGGTTTACCTTAGGCTGTAAATATTTCATTATGATCACTGTTAGGATACAGAAACGACAAATCCATGGGAGATTAAAACGCAATTTTGAAAATGATTTTCGTTCTGAAAATTTAGAAATAAAATCGAATGTATCCCGGACATAAAACAAAGGGCTTTTTGCTATGAAAAGTATAAAGCTATCTCGCCCTATGTAACCACTCAGGATTTTTTGCAGTGAGGCATTCATATTTATATCTGTTGCAGTAGAAAAAAATTATTATTACTATTATTATTATTAAATTTTCTTTTTGACCTCGATTTGATTTGTGATCGCAGATCGGGTCATAACCAATGTTTAAAATGATGTCATTTGTTGGTTGTTCCTACTTAATTTAAGAAATGGCGGATCTTAAAACTTAAACACACATGGTATAGGTTGTGCATGTGAAAACTTATTTTTGATTTTTCAGGAGGGATTTTGTTTATTTGATCTTGTGTTTCATTTTTTATTAGACCCAAAGCTCCAGCTTCAACAAAAACATTTTTAATTCTGATGGGACGAATTTTTTCTGTTATCATCTGGAGGGCTTTGTATTTGCTTAGTATTTCGAATCAAGTCTTTGTCATTTTATGTCTGGGTGATATACATGTATTCTAGGATAAACAAATTACATAGGACAGTCAACTACGAATCAGGATAATGTTCGTACCTGTTTGCAAATGTTCCTATCCCGTAGTGATGACAGATCTTCCAATAACTTTCATGACGGTTTTTGTACTCTTTGGATGTAAGTATGGAGCATCCTTAAATGGACTGATCAACAGTTTTAACTGGTTGCAGATCCTACATTAACCTATATTACATTATATTATTATATATTGCATTATTATATATTATATTAAAATATATTATTATTATTATTATTATTATTATTATTATTATTGACTGTAATAACTGTTTCAATCTGAAATGTAACATTATCATATTGATAAGAAATAAAAGCTGCCAAAATCTTACGGATTATCATCCAACATGTAAATATTTTAGCCAATCTTCAGAAGTATAAAACTATTACGGTTAAAGCTACTATTACTCAAGTTAATTTTGTCTTTAATAAAGATAAATAATAATTCTCTATTTTTTATTAAAAATAATATTTAAAATAGGATAATTTTAAAATCTAATAATGTTCAAAAAACGACATTAAAGATAATGACGACAAAAGAAAGTTCCCAGATTCGTAATGAATGTCACGCACAATCGTTACCATTTGTACCGATACTCCTTTTAATAGAACGAACTTTTTAATTTGCAAAATGTGAGTTTATTACCAGATACACTTTTAATAGCCTTCCTTTAAAATGTGCGTATTACAATATTTCAATATTTGTACGATATTTGCATTTAAATTAGATTGATAATTTTGATAAACGGTTTAACAAATGTGAATAAAAAAAATAAAAGAAATATATAGTATTTCTCTTTTTTTCTCTTTGCTTCAAAGTTTCTGTTTTTTGTATCAATGCCTTTTTTGTCAAAATGTCGACATCCTTTGAAGTTCTCTACGGTTTTGCAATATTGTCAATATTTTCAGTAGTAGAGTTCAATTTTTTCATTTAATATCGTCACAATGAAAATGCTTGGGAGGCTGAAACTTTCTTCGAGATCGAAACAGAAACATGAAGACTAATAATTCTTATGGTTGTGTGTTCATACATTATCACAATTGGTTTGTAATTAAAAGATCCAGTAATGTGAAAATATAATAGAAATATAATTTCAAATACGACGTTAAAAAAGAAAAAATGAAAAAGGCGTTGATATTTCGGAATGGTTAAATGGACACGTAAACAGCCAAGGCATCAGCTGCAAATAATCCTGTAAAGAAATCCAAAAGAAATGAAAGAATGAATGAATGTAAGAAAAAAAATAAATGATTGATAATATTTGCATTATGCCAAGCTGATATCATTACAGTAATTTTCGATCATTCTCTGTCTAATGCCATCAAAATTCTGACTACAAATCCGCAGGAATTGGAGCATTAATAGCTGTTAACAGAAAAAGAAAGAAAAGTTGCAAAATATTTGAATTTTACCAAACTGAAATTGTAAGTGTAATTCTTTAGCATTATTCATAATTCTTTGGTGCCATTCTTCACTCTAATGTCTTCACAATTCTGACTAAAATTCGGATATCAATGAAACAATTTAACTCCATGAAATGCTAAAATGTTCACAAAATATTATTAAATTCCAAAGACTAATACAAAAAATAATATGAAATGAATTGTTTGAACATTATTTTTGATCGATACTCGTATTTAAGTAGATAATCTGTTTTATAATCAAACAGTGTATATATTTATTTCTACCGGCCTGATTATTTACGATAAATTGTTGTTACGATATGTGTCATTCGGCAGGATTCGAACCTGCGACCTCTATCCTCAAAGGAGAAGCCACCAATTGATGTGGCGCATTTTAGACTTCTCGACCACGAATGACCAACACTCTATACGAAGTTAAATCAAGCTTATATAACACAATTTAACACAATAATAGTACCTATCAAAAAGTATTATACTTAAAAAATAACTGTTGTAAATAACGTTTTAATTTCTCTTTAATTTTCAGAGAGTTGGAACGTGTTAATCCAAATTTTATGCAAAATATATAAAGATTCTGTTAAGAATATTTATTTTAGAAAATAAAGTTAAACTACATACTTTTAGAGTAGCGAGAAAGTAAGTGGTTGGTAGAATGCAAAGACGAATTCCTCCATAGAAATAATGTTTTATTTAATTTACTTCGACTATTAGATTCTATGGATATAGAAGTGAAAATAGACAGGAAAAAGGCAGAGAGGCAATAATAAGAGAATTTGTGTAAATGGATGGTGGGTAGTGGTGGATTCGGTTTTTGGCACAGGGACAAATGTTATTTGTGCTACAATAGATAAGAGGTTCTGGATATTATCTACATCTTGAAAGAACCTCCTAGAAGAACAAGAAGATTGTTGTGGATTCCAGTTGAGGAAACGCACAAAATAATAAAAAAGGAAAACAGATATGAGATAGGAAATGTAAGTTATATTGAACGTCATATACAAACTGGAACACATGTTAGTCAATTCAGGAATACTATTAGTAGAACTAAATATATACAGTTTTGAAGTGAAATAGTATGTCCGGGTAACTGATTCTAGCTGAGTGGAGTTCAGAGCAACTGCAACTACAAGTGAGATTCCAGATCCAGCTCTAACTAAAAACAACCACCATCTTACTACTTGCAACTGGTGTTCTCTCTATAGGCAGGATTATATGTACACTCAGACGAGTCTGTTATTATATACAAAATGGTGCGATCCCACAACAAAGATAAAGTATGAATAAATGCTATTTCTTCTATAAATCATACCCGTGATATCGCAAATAACAAATAGCTTGGAGAATAATAATTAATCAGATAATCTACACGCATCTTCTAAAAAAGTATTAAATGATTAGCTGAGTCATGGCGGTTTTCTTTAAAATAGAGGAAAATTTAATGGTGCTTTTGCTCTCATTTGGTGTTTTATTTTTCATCCTTGTTATATTTTTGTAAAGTCACAGTAAATTGGAAATCATAAGAACTATTAAGACGATGGTGCAATAAAAGTTCGTTCAATGCCTACTTGTCAAAGGCAAATTACTAAGTCACAAACATTAACACCGAAATTAATTATACATACAAGAAAATTATTCTGCCTTAATAAATGACAATTATAAATAACTTTTAATTGATTTAAAAATCTTAGGACACAAGCTGAGAACTGAAAATTATTAAAACAAATTTGTAACCAAAAATACCAAATATTGCGGTGTATAAGTCGACCTCAAGATTTTTAGCACGGAATTCTGTGTTCGCTGTTCACTTCCAATATAAGTGAACCGCCAAACATACGGTAGGCTACAAGGGGCCGAAAACATAGCACTTCCGTTAAATAAAGATAGACTACACTAAATGTCCATTCGTGTCAATAAACTATCATTACTATCATGAAATTGAGCCGACGACACGCATACCATAAATGGTTTTGGCAGAGGATTGTCAAAGTAATTTTTGTCAAGTGTGATTAAAAAAAGATAGAGGAATAAAGTGTGGCTCAGATTAGAAAAATCAGAAGCAACCCAACCTCTTATTCCCCGCCGAAATACAAAGGCAAATCTCATGTTTTAAACCCCGCAATAAACAAAACACGAATAGGCTAAAGAAACCTCTCGGACCATGTTACCATTGTGGAAAATGGCATTGGATGAAACACAAAAGTAAAATTAGGCAAGCTCAATCGGACAACATAGCCGATAGGAATTTAAGAAAATATGTGACTGTCGATATTTTCAATAACTCTATAAAATTCCAGCTTGATTCGGGTTCGATCATCAACTGGCGTAGCACATATTGCGGCGTATTGGTCGACCTGAAGATTTTTAGCACAAAATTCTGTGTTCGCTGTTCACTTCTAATATAGGTGAACTTCCAAACATACGGTAGGCTAAAAAGAGCCGAAAACATAGTACTTCCGTTAAATAATGTTTGGCTATAATAAATCGCTATTAGTGTCAATAAACTCTCATTATTATAAGACACATTGAGAGAAGTTTTAGTAAGATCAGCAATCGAGAATATCCCAAAGAAAAATAAACGACCAAAGAAAAGAATGGATAGTAGAGGAAATTATCGACCCGATGAAAAGGAAACATAAAACAATGCCATGTTACGGCACAAAATATAGGACATTGTGCAAGATAATACAACAGAACTAAAAGGATAAAAGATATGCTCATCATCAGGAACGGGACACTGATGTAAGAAAACGAAAATTACTTCAGGGATGGAAGATATATAACGAATAACCCTTTCATGATGAAATAGAACCGGCAATACACAGAAATATTGAAGGGTTATCGATATTAATATCTGAAGTTAAATTAATTATTGACTACATTGAACAGAACCAAAGCCGCAGAACTAGAGTGATACAGGCATCATTAAATGAGTTTAGCATTGACAATATTAGAGACAAAAATAATGACGTACACCACAGTCGGCAAATACTAGATTTTCATAGCAATACCTAAAAAACCAGGTGGAATAGAGTTTGACCTCTTTCGGACAGTCTACTTAATGAGCCATATAACCGACATTATCATCCTAATTCTGATCGATATAAACCGCAAAATAATCAAACCAGAAAGAAACTAAGGCCCGTGCTGGTCCGTTAAAGACACTGAAACAAGGAATGCAATATTTATGCCCAAAATTTTACCAGAAATTGCAATACAAGAGACAGAATAGTGTATCACTTTTTATATACATTAAGCAAAAGCGTTTGCTAAATTAGGTCAAAATAAAACTCATGGAACTGCTAGGAACACTTTGGCATATACTGTATACATTAAAATATATGCTAAAATTATACAATGTATATATATTTGAATAATCCAGAACGTTTACTAGCAGCAGACCGCCAGCATACGCATAGAAAATGTGTTCAGTATATATGCAAAATGGAAAGGAGTGTAAAACAAGGATGTCGCTTCTCATCGAACTCATTCAACCTATACGGTGAGGCAGTTCTGAGATATTAAGAAGTGCCACCAATAATTTATTATTGGTGGAAACAAACTTAAAAACATAAAATATGCAGATGACACCGTATTAAAAAAAGACTAAGAATATAAACTTCAAGAACTACTACAGAAGGAAGTGAAAGAAAGAGAGAAAATACGACAGGGCATCAAGTGCTAAATAACAGAATGCATGGTTGTTAGCAAAAGTAATAGTCAAACATTCAATTTGCTTATTGAAATTAGCGAAATGAATTAATGCAACAGTTTAAATATATAGGAAGTGTTTTAATAGAGTAAAGAAAGTGAGACACTGACATCAGAATTGGGGTAATGAAAGATGCCTTCCAAAACCTAATGAAAGTATTAAGAAACAGAAATATTTCGTTGGAAACAAAAAAGAAATACTGAGCAGTTATATAATATCAGTCCTCCTTCATAGCAGTGGATTTTAGATACAGATGAAGAAGAGATTTTAAGAGGCAGAAGTATGGGTTTTATATAAGGATAGCAGGAATAACCTAGACCAAACTTGTAAACAACAACGATGCTTTAGAGAAATTAGAAATAAAGGACTCTAATACATACATCAGAAAGAGACAATTGACATTTTTAGGGCACATGACGAGGAAAGAGGGCTTGGAAAACTTGATATACATAAAATATAAATGGAAGGTAAGAGGGATAGAAGAAAACAACGAATTAATCTACATAGTGAGATTGAGAAAAAAGAGACTTTGGAGCAAGATTTAGGAGAGATAAGAGAAAGTCAAAATATATTAAGAGGTACAATCGATAAGAAACTGTGGTGTGCCATGATTGCTAACGTTTTGAATGAACATGGCTCGTACAAGAAGAAATTGACAGGAAAGCCTGAAGCCGGAAGAGTGTCTCAGGTGCAAAAATACGAGAGAAGCCAACATAAGCATAGGACTGATAATGTGACCTCGCTACCAACTTCATTCTACACGTGAATTCATGGAATTTAGGTATTAACGAGGAAAGCATATCATAACACTAGTAAAAATATTTATAGGCGAAACACAAATAAACTTTCTTACTGGTGTGGGAATGCGACTGGTACTGAGATGCCTGGTTAGATCCTATAACATTACTTATTCTCTTTTCTTTTGGTTCAGAATATAAACCCGAAGCATCTGACTGTGGCAAAAATATTTGAAGCCCTGACCAATGTTAGATTTAAAAATGGGCAAGATAAATTATGGAGAGAAAAACTTGTCTAGAATTGCAGATTTAACAATCGAAAATATACGAAAGTAAAATATGTCGGTAATGTAAAACTTACCATTGTTCCACTGTTGAGCTTCAGTCTTTTTCGAATAGAGGATTATTGGATAATCTGTGTAAATGCTCCAAATACATGGCGTTCTTTTTTCTATGACAGTGATCCAACCGAAGGTATTTTGACAGTCATCTTTGTTTTTGGTAATATCAAAACTTCTTATGTTGCTGAATAAAAATAGAAAAAAGTGATAGGTTCGTATTAAATAAGCCTTCGCGTTCTCCGCAACGTTGCACACTGCACATCAACATAACACATTTATTCTATGTTGGAAGAGAGCGTTTAGAAAATTTTTCCCGTAGTAGTCTGATTGCAACCAAGGCTATAGAAACCAGTCTTTCCCTTGTGGATTCATAACTTTCTCAAGTAAATCATTGCAACGAATTCAACTCCCGATTTCTCATTACGAACCAATATCCATTGCACCACAACGCAGACTTTCATTCTCCGAGAGACATTTTCAGGGCAAATTCAAAGATTTATTTTGTAATAAGAACAAAAATGTTATTAACTTTTCAAACATTTTAAATTTATAAAACTCTCCTAAATATTCATCAGGTTAACTGGAAGTTATGGAGGACTCTGTGTGACGTAAATTGATGTCTGATAAATGCAATTGAGTAAATGATGATTTTGAAATATTTTTTTTCAGTTTAAGTTAAATTTATGCGTTATGCATTTTACATAACATGAGGTTATGGATTTAACCATTTTATATGCATGAATGTTGGCTTGGTAAAGTACTATTATTTTTAGAAACAGAGATTTTTGGAAAAATGCGAGACGCAGATTTATTAAGTTTCGATAGTGGCAGTCTAGAGAATTTTCTTTCTATTTATGTCATTTTCACTTTTAATAAATGTGGCAGTATTTAGATGGAAATTGTGATTGATTTTATCTGTATGTACAACTCACGCATTTGATAAATTGTTTTGTATAAGGTCCCGTTTGTGTTCGTAGAAATATTTTTTTTAATTTCTACAATATTCCCCAATGCATTGTGAGGAACATTTCTGGGTGTTTATATATATATATATATATATATATATATATATATATATATATATACCGGCTTCAAACTTATTATTTCTATAATATTATTGGTTCTGATCATATCCATGATAGTTTGGGATGTCGTTTGTATTTTGATTTTAAGTTTGAATAAATTACTTTGGATAGTGGAAATTACGAAGTTAATAAATAGTATGATGTGTCTGTTTTTATTTAGTTTTTCATTGATATTGATTTTAATAAAATTGTAATGTTTTTGTGATTTTATAATTTATATGCTTTTCTTATAGCATCGTGAATGAAATGACACGAATATTGGAAGATTGTGAAAATGCTTTTTATAAAAATATGAATATAAAACTGCATGTTAATGAATAAATGTGATAATAATTTTCGAAAGATTAACATTCAATATTTATATTTTCGTTGTAACTTTTAAAATTTCAAAATGTTCAGAAAAACCTTTACAAATTCATACGTTATATCAATTTTCATAATTCAAGTCAGTTTCAGATTGGTAAACTGTACTAACCAAGGCGTTTAGTACTTACTCATAATTTATCCCGAAGAAACTGTTCGTTGCTCCTTTGTGAACATCTTTCCACGGTGATTTCAACACGCGAGACATAGTAAACCAACTTTTTGAATCCGTTCCTTGACCGTCAAATATCATTTGAACTACATCCGTCTTATTTTTTAACAAAGACAATTTAACCTGAAATTGAACAGAACAAAATATTTATACTGTTCTGCAGTCAATAAGAAAGAAGCAGGTGGTGTAACGGTTATCTGCAAGAAAAATGGAAACAACAGGCCAGATTCAAATTTCGGCAGTACTAGTTGTGTTCACTTCGTACTTAAATAATTTGGAAAGGCATGAATCCATCTTTCCTGACCTTGAAATGGGCCGTAATCATTCCTTTTGAGAAAGAATGAATAAAAAAGTATCTTTGATTTTACTTTTGATTATCAGATTGAATTTGAAGGCCTGTAAATTTCCGAAAATTATAATAATTCTGAAAATAATTGAATTCACTGGTTTTGTTCCTGTTGTTGCGTTACCATCAAAATAAATTCCCATATTTAAAGTCTTTCCCGAGTTACTGCTTTTCGATTAAGCTATGCCACATAAAATGTCGGACTCGTGATTATTCTCGATGTGGTTCTATCAAGATACAAGGAAGTTTGTATTTTATTGCATTGACATTTACTAAGCACAAGTATAAATGGAAATAAATACAGACTGAAAAATCTTCTAGCCCCAATTTTGTATTACTTTGAAAACTAGCATTCGGTATCAGCCATTTTAACCGTTGGCTTATCTATGTTTGAACGAACCCGAACGAGCCTGTGATCGGTGTAAACTATCGAATAGAAATTTGGACGACCTAACAGCCCTACATTGATTCACATAATAAGGACCTCAATGAGACGAAGCATCTAAACCCTTATGGTAATGTCCAGCACGCAAAGCCTGTCCGATGGATCTGCAAAGATAAAATCACTCACCACTTTCACAGACTTGCTCACAAGACAGGAAACACTTTTTGAGCTTACAGCTAAACATGCTAAAAGGAGGAAAAAACCTCTTAGACAGAATGCCAACATTGTTGCGATTTAAATTACAGGTTTCCTGAAAATAACATGCATCTACACTTAGACTCTGAAATCGCGACAGAGCCCACCCTGCGATACTCCGACCTTAAGCCGCGGGTATTAAAACTCGATAACCAGATAGCCATTATCAGTCTCATCAGGGTTGGGAATCTGGCTTAAACATGTTCAGGAAACCGATACCAACATGCACTCCCAGTGACCCTTTACGATCTACTTTTTATATTATCACCATGGGAGAGACCGCCAATATCTCAGGGAAAGTAATTTTTGGAGCCCTATACAGGGAGAACTGAACGAAAACTGAGACCCTCTATAAAAAAAATTGTTATAGATTTTTAGCTTTCCTGTGTCTGTCTCTGCAATGAGTGGGGTGATTTTAAAAGTGTTGATGGCTTCCTCAACCTTCTCCCATATCTGCCGAGTCTTAACCCAATTCAGATTACCGTGAGCACTCTTTTGATTCCGGGAATATTTCGGGGATCTTCAAAGTCCTGCTCACCCTATTTTGTTTTTTATCCACAGCAGGTATTTAAATTCCCTTTGATGATTCTTTGAGGGTTGACCTTCTCGTATGTCAATCTTTTAATAACGGTGCCTTTTATTGAGCGACAAATTTTGCGCAAATTTTTGACAAGAAATTCTTTTGTCAACATTCTGTAACTTTACAATATCTACCGGGAGCCCATCTGTTTTTATGAGATGTGTGTCGCTCTTGGCTTTTTTCAAGGAACTCGGTCATGTTCATGAAGCACTTTGGTAGGGACTTCCAGCATGAGGCCAATCCCCAGCCAGTACATTGTTGCTATTGCTGTTGCTGATATCAAAATATGTCCGTTTTCTTAACTTTCTTGATTTTTGCCAAACGTGGCATCCGTATTTTTCCATACAAAGAGCTCTTCATTTTTGTTCATGGCTATAATCTCAGCAATCACTGTTGTTTGATTTTTTTTGTTATTCCAGCTAAATAATAATCTTAATCAAATACAATAAAAACTAACTTAACAAGACAAACAAAAAAAATAACCCAACCTAAAATACTTTAACCAACTTAGCGTCGATGACCTCGAAAATCACTTAAGAGGAGTCAACAACATCAAATTGGCAAAACAGATTCGCGCACAAGTTACACAATAAAATTGTGACGAACTTTTCTCCCCACTGAATCACTTTAACAAAGTGTGCTACAAACTGACTCAAACAAGTCGACCACAAACAAGTTGTCGACACTAATACCGAAAAGAAAAAATGGAAGATTTTCAAAAGTGAATACTTGAAATCATAACGAGAACTGAAGAAAGAGAATATCAATTAGAAATAAAACAGATGAAAATGCAAAAGGCTAACGAAATAAGACAAATAGAAATGCTAACGGAGAAAGACAAACAGAAATACAAAGGAGAAAAATAGAGATGCAAAAGCAAATTGAAGAAAGACAAATTGAAATTCAAAAGGCAAACGAGGAAAGACAAACACAACTGCAAAAACAGTTATTAAAATTAACAAATACAGCCCTGGATAGGAACACAGTGAAAGACGAGACATTTTCATAAAATGCGATGTGGAACGCGATTGAAATTTTTAAATACTCAGTTGAGGAAGATAAAAATTTCGGAGAGTATTACAGGCAATACGAGGATATTTTTAATATCGACTGTCAGCATTGGAGTGAGAGGAAAAAATTAAGACTTCTACTCAGGAAATTAGGCACAGATGAACACACCAAGTTGTAGACTATATTCTCCCTTAAAAAAAACCAATGATCTAACGTTCGATTAGTCAGTGACTGGCCTCACAGAGCTATTTAGCCCAAAAATCTCGTTGTTCCATAAAAGGTGGAAATGCCTTAATCTCAGAAAAGACGAAAACGAGAACTACTCTACATTCGCAGCTATCGTCAATAAACATTGTGACGATTTTAAATTGTCGGAACTTACCCCAGACAATTTCAAGTGTCTCATATTTGTCCAAGGACCAGTTGCTGCTAAAGACAGGAAAATGAGGAAACGCATGCTGACCAAACTTTGCCAGAAATGCCTCAGCATATAAAAGATAACAAGGACATTGAAGAGTCAGGAGTAGCGTACATTCGAAAGGCAAAAAGAAATTGTCGTTTTGTACCCTCCCCACAGACAAAACAAAATTATAATGCCAAAGAGAAAAATACAGCACTATGGTTGATAAGAATCCAGTAAAAACAAACCTCCCCCACCTGCATGTTACAGATGTCGTGGATGGTATTGGTTTAAGGATTGTCTTTTTAAATACAAAAATTGCCGAGCATGTAGTAAGATGAGCCACAAAGTTACGGTATGCAGAAATAAAAATCATCCTAGTAGGGTAAGGTCTACTAGAGTTGAGAATGAAAATAAGAAAAATATCAGAAAATATGTTGAAACGGAAATTCTGAATAAAAAAATTAAATTGCAACTGGATTCGGGATCTGATTTGACGATTATAAACTTACAAACATGGCGGAGGTTAAATAGGTCGACCATGCTACACACTAAAAAATTGCTAAATCCGTAACGGATGAAAAGATAAATTTCGAAGGCAAAATTATAGTGCATGTAAAATTCCAGGGAGAAACAGAAAAATTAAATATCTATGTGATGATAAATTCTAATAGGAACGGACTGGATGCAGGAATTCAATGTATGGGATTTACCTATTAGTTCGTTTTGCAAAAGAATAGACTATGAGTTTTCAGAAGCTTCAAAACTGAAGGAGGAATTGCACAAAGAATTCCCAAAAGTACTTTCAAGGGGGTTAGGACTTCGCAACAAATTTGAAGCAAAAATTGAGCTTCAACAGAATGCTCAACCTGTATTTAGAAACAAGAGAAACGTACCTTTCGCCACAATTGATAAAATGGAGAAGCTAGAGCCAACTGGGATTATTTCGAAAACTGACTTCAGTGAATGGGCGGCACCGGTTGATTTTGTTAAGAAAAAATTGGGAGAAATCTGCGTGTGTGCAGATTTTTTCACTGGACTGAATAATGCAATTTAAAACCATAACTCTCCGTTGCCTAGTCCAGAAGAAATATTCACTAAACTTAATGGTGGAAAAATTTTCTCAAAGGTTAACCTAAACAAAGCATACTTGCCGATTCCAATTACGGAAGAAAGTTCCAAATTACTGTGCATAAATACGCACAAAGGTCTATACAAATACAACATTCTACCATTCGGGATATAAGTAGCGCCTGCGATTTTTCAGCAGACGATGGATATTATGTTGACGGGGAAAAATTTCTCCACAGCTTATCTGGACGATATTTTAGTTAAAAGCGAAAATTTAAAAGACCATGCGACACTCATCAAGGAAATTTTCAAAAAACTACAAGACTTTGGGTTAAAAGTTAAAGAGAAGAAATTTGATTTCTTCTTGAAAGAAATAAAATATCTTGGCCACTCCATAAATGAGAATGGCAGAAAACATGACCCAGAGAGAGCTTCAGCAATCAATGTCGAGGAATTGCAAAGCTTCCTTGGTCTTGCTAATTATTATAGAGAGTTTATCGGTAGTATGCATAAATTGAGGGTACCATTCAACGAATTACTAAAGAGAGATGTTCAGTGGAACTGGTTGGAGGAGTGCGAAAAGGCATTTAACGAAATTATAAATAAATTGACATCAGATTTAACCTTGACACATTTCGACCCTAGGCTGGAGATTATTGTAGCAAGTGATGCAAGCTCACACGGTGTGGGAGCAATCATTTTACATAAAATGCAGGATGGTACTACAAAACCGGCAGGCCACGCATCAAAAGCATTACTGCAATTCCTACAAATATACCGTATTACTCCAAACCAAAACACACCATCAGGACTGTCACTGGCCGAGGTGATGTTCGCGCAAAAAATCCGTTCGGTTTTCGAGAAATTATTACCAGGCAAAAGCAATAATCGGAATACACCTACAATAGTGAAAAAATCCTTCAAGCCCGGCGAAAAAGTTTGGAAGCGTAATGCATACTATCAAAGGGAAAAAATTCACGCATAGAAGACACGTGAATCAAATCCAAAAAAGAAGAGTTGAAAAACCAAGCTCCTCATCTTTAGAATGTGAAGAGTCTATGGAGAAAATCTTCGAAGCTTTTAAGATCCAGAAACCAAAAGCTAGCACGGAAATCAGAAGAACCAACAGGAAGCGGAAGTTCACAGAGCCTTTGATTATAGAAAATGGAAAAAGACTGTGCTGGGATGTTCCCCGTTTTCTCCATCACTGTTTATATAGGGTAGTAAAACTAACCTACCCTACGGACGTTGGCGGAATTGTCCTTGATGGACGGATTACGTCCGATGTCGGAACAGGTTCCCTTGGACAGTCCGTCGGGATCCTAACTCCCAAAGATTTTCTCCCGGTATGTGACTAGAGTAATTTTCTCTTTTTCTCTTTTCAGATTTCGTGACCTCTTGTTGTTCGGTGTGAATGTTTTCTGTAGTGAAGCAAATAGTGTTTCTGTCGCTACTAGTCACGGCTAGAATGGTGACATGGACGACGCGGTTGAAGGAAGTCTTGCGGGGTGGCCGTCTATCACATCAGGGTCTGATCCAATATTTTGACCACCAGCTCAAAATGAAGATTAGAACTGATTGGAAACGGTTGACGTCGACAGACCTCAGCAAAAGGTGGATAAATGTAGCGAGCCTGGTTCGTGTGACCGGGGCTAGCCTTGATTTTCTCTTTTAGATCTGCTAGTCACATCGGGGTGGATTCCTTTGGAACCCTCCTCTGGTTAAGGTAAGCTCCTTTTTGTGTACCTAGTTATGTGAGTGATTGTGTTTCCCGGCCTGTTCCCGGCACTGTCTCTTTTGTTATGATCCAGTTAGAGATTCCCAGTTCCACTTTGTCCGGTTTGATCTTGTCTGGGTCAGTATTATATTTTCCCTTGTCCAAATTATTTTCTCCTATCCACTCCCTGTAGAAAGAGAGCCTCTTGATTTGGCCCTATGGTCAGAATACAGCGGACTCTTTGTTTTGAGGGGGTTTGGGGCTAGCTAACTTCATATCTTTATTTTGTATTTTGATTTGTAACATTTTCTGTTTGGGGAATTATTGTCATCGCCCTCCTCCTCTCAAGCAATTTCATGTGAGAGTTTTATCGATATTTTGTATTTTATAAAATTGTTGTTTCTATATGCACTTGGGGTGTTTTTAGGTCCCCGGATTGTCTTGCGAAATTTTGATACATGGCAGATTGAGTGTTGATGGACAAGTTCTTGTAGTGATTGAGAAAAATTGTAACGTATGCTTGGGTCGTGAATAGGATTAGCTAGGGATAAAATAGTTACTGTAGACCATACCGAGTTTTGTTCCCCTCCCCAAATCGGCCTTGTGCCTTGTATTACTCATAATAAATAAAGTGTTGGTGTTTGTCAGAGCAGTTGAACCGCCGCTCGTTGGTCAGCAAGAATATAGACTATTACCCGGATTTACTTCTTGTGTATAGTTGACTTCTACTAACAAGTATTCCTGAATCTACTAATCGTGTACAGGTTGTATATCTTTCATTCAATATACTTCCATTTTTCCTCTCATATCTGTTTTTGCTATTATTATATTGTGTGGTTTTCTAAAAAAGAATTCACAACACATATGTGCCAACAGTAAATAACGTAAATTAATTTTTCGACTACACTATAAAAAGAAATATTACAAAAGGTTTCTACAGAAAATAACTTAAATGAATTATTCGACTATGTTATCACATGGAATGATTAATAGGAGAATGTTTCACCATAAAATAAATTATTTCTCCGACTACATTGTAACATAGAAGTTTTCATAAAAGAATGTTTCAATATAAAATAGCTTAAATGAATTGTCCGACGACATTATGACATAGAAGGTTTTATAAGGGGGTATTTCAACAAAATGAATCCTTCGAAGACATTAAGACAGAAGGTTTCATAAAAGAATGTTTCAACATAAAATAACTTAAATAAATTCTCCGACTATATTTTGAATTATAAAGTGTCGCAAAAGTATTTTTCAAGATAAAAGAACTTAAAGGAATTCTCCAAAGGCATTAAGACATAAAACTTTCACAAAGGAATGCTTAAACATAAAATAAGAATTCATGTATTATGACATTGAAGGTTCATTATATTGATTCAACATAAAATCACTTAAATTAATTCTCCGTCTCCATTATGACATTGAAGTTTTCGTAAAATGTTTCAACAGCAAATAACTTAAGTGACTTCACCGCTTTCATTATGACATAGATGGTTTCATAGAAAATGTTTCAACATAAAATAACTTCAATTAAATCTCAGACTGTATAATGACCTGTATGATTTCATGAAAATGTTTCAAAGTAAAATAATTTTAATTAATTCTCCGACTACATTATGACCTAGAAGTGACATAAAATGATGTCTAAACATAAAATAGATTACATGAATACTCCAACTACTTCATGACATAGAAGTTTTCATAAAATTGATTTATCATAAAATAAATAAATACTCCGACTACATAATGACATAGAAGCTTTCATGAATAAATGCTTTAACTTAAAGAAACTTAAATGAATACTCCGACTATACTATTACATAGAAGGTTTCATTGAAGGTTGTTTCAACATAAAATAACTTTTCCGAAGATATTATGACATAGAAGGTTTCATAAAGAAATATTTCAACGTAAAATATCTTAAATGAAATCCGCGAAGTCATTATAACATAGAAGATTTCATAAAAGAATGTTTATAGATAAAATAAGTTAAATGAATACGCCGACTGCATTATGACATAGAAGTTTTCATATAGAAATATTTCAACGTAAAATATCTTAAATGAAATCCGCGAAGTCATTATAACATAGAAGGTTTCAGAAAAGAATGTTTATAGATAAAATAAGTTAAATGAATACTCCGACTGCATTATGACATAGAAGTTTTCATAACATTGATTCATCATAAAATAATTTAAACAAAATCTCCGACTACATTATGATATTGAAGGTTCCATAAAAATGTTTTAACATAAAAGGAATTAAATGACATCACCGACTACATTATGCCATTTCATAAAAATTGATTCAACATAAAATAACAGAAATGAATTCTCCGTGTAAATTATGACATACTCATACTAGATTTCTTATAATGTTGTTTCATCAAAAATAACTTAAATAGATACTCCGACTTCATTATGACTTTCAAGGCTTCATAAATGATCTCTAATAAGGTTATTATTATTAAATCTATTTTCCGACTATATTACGACATAAAAAGTTCATAAAAAATTTTCACCATAGAATAACTTAAATAAATTATCCAAATACATTATGACATAAAAGATTTCATAAAAAGATGTTTAAATATAAATAACTTAAATAAATTCTAAGACAGCGTTATGACATAAAAGATCTTATTTTATATTTCAACATAAACTAATTTAAATGAATTCTCCGAATGCATTATGACATGTATGGTTTCACAGAAAATGTTTCAACATATATTAAATTTAATGAAGTCTCCGACTGCATTATGAAATAAAAAGTTTCATAAAAATATTTCAACATAAGATATCTTAAATGAATTCTCCGACATTAAGACATCGAAAATTTCATAAATGGATCTTTAAACATAAAATAAATTAAATGAATTTTCCGACTGCATTATGACTTAGAAAGTTTCTTAATATATTTCAACATAAAATGAATACTCCGACAACATTATGACATAGAAGTTTTCATAAAAGAATCGTTCAACATAAAATTACAGACATTCTCGATCTACATGATGACAAAAATGTTTCATAAAAATGTTTCAACATAAAACACCTTTAATAAATTCTTGGATATTTATTTTCATCATAAAAACTTAAATGAATTCTTCGGCTACATTATAACAGAAGGTTTTATAAAAAGAACATTTCAACATCAAATAACCTAAATGAATTCTTCGACTACATTATAACAGAAGGTTTTATAAAAAGAACATTTCAACATCAAATAACCTAAATGAATTCTTCGACTACATTATGACATACAAGGTTTCATAAAGGAACCTCTCAACAGCAAAGTTTATAGAAGAATGTTTAGACATAAAATAACTTAAATAAATTTTTACAACTATGTTATTACATAGAAGATTACGTAAACAATCTTTCAACATAAAGTAACTTAACTGAATTCTCAAACTATATTATGACATTGAAGGGTTAATATAAGTGTGTTTTAACATAAAATAACTTAAATAAATTTACAACTATGTTATTACATAGAAGATTACGTAAAACAATCTTTCAACATAAAGTAATCTAACTGAATTCTCAAACTATATTATGACATTGAAGGGTTAATATAAGTGTGTTTCAACATAAAATAACTTAAATAAATTTTACAACTATGTTATTACATAGAAGATTACGTAAAACAATCTTTCAACATAAAGTAACTTAACTGAATTCTCAAACTATATTATGACATTGAAGGGTTCATATAAGTGTGTTTCAACATAAAATAACTTAAATAAATTTTACAACTATGTTATTACATAGAAGATTACGTAAAACAATCTTTCAACATAAAGTAACTTAACTGAATTCTCAAACTATATTATGACATTGAAGGGTTAATATAAGTGTGTTTCAACATAAAATAACTTAAATAAATATTACAACTATGTTATTACATAGAAGATTACGTAAAACAATCTTTCAACATAAAGTAACTTAACTGAATTTTCAAACTATATTATGACATTATAAGTGTGTTTCAACATAAAATAACTTAAATAAATTTTACAACTATGTTATTACATAGAAGATTACGTAAAACAATCTTTCAACATAAAGTAACTTAACTGAATTCTCAAACTATATTATGACATTGAAGGGTCAATATAAGTGTGTTTCAACATAAAATAACTTAAATAAATTTTTACAACTATATTATTACATAGAAGATTACGTAAAACAATCTTTCAACATAAAGTAACTTAACTGAATTCTCAAACTATATTATGACATTGAAGGGTTAATATAAGTGTGTTTCAACATAAAATAACTTAAATAAATTTTACAACTATGTTATTACATAGAAGATTACGTAAAACAATCTTTCAACATAAAGTAACTTAACTGAATTCTCAAACTATATTATGACATTGAAGGGTTCATATAAGTGTGTTTCAACATAAAATAACTTAAATAAATTTTATAACCATGTTATTACATAGAAGATTACGTAAAACAATCTTTCAATACAAGTAACTTAACTGAATTCTCAAACTATATTATGACATTGAAGGGTTAATATAAGTGTGTTTCAACGTAAAATAACTTAAATAAATTTTACAACTATGTTATTACATAGAAAGATTACGTAAAACAATCTTTCAACATAAAGTAACTTAACTGAATTCTCAAACTATATTATGACATTGAAGGGTTAATATAAGTGTGTTTCAACATAAAATAACTTAAATAAATTTTACAACTATGTTATTACATAGAAGATTACGTAAAACAATCTTTCAACATAAAGTAACTTAACTGAATTCTCAAACTATATTATGACATTGAAGGGTTAATATAAGTGTGTTTCAACATAAAATAACTTAAATAAATTTTACAACTATGTTATTACATAGAAGATTACGTAAAACAATCTTTCAACATAAAGTAACTTAACTGAATTCTCAAACTATATTATGACATTGAAGGGTTCATATAAGTGTGTTTCAACATAAAATAACTTAAATAAATTTTACAACTATGTTATTACATAGAAGATTACGTAAAACAATCTTTCAACATAAAGTAACTTAACTGAATTCTCAAACTATATTATGACATTGAAGGGTTCATATAAGTGTGTTTCAACATAAAATAACTTAAATAAATTTTACAACTATGTTATTACATAGAAGATTACGTAAAACAATCTTTCAACATAAAGTAACTTAACTGAATTCTCAAACTATATTATGACATTGAAGGGTTAATATAAGTGTGTTTCAACATAAAATAACTTAAATAAATATTACAACTATGTTATTACATAGAAGATTACGTAAAACAATCTTTCAACATAAAGTAACTTAACTGAATTCTCAAACTATATTATGACATTGAAGGGTTAATATAAGTGTGTTTCAACATAAAATAACTTAAATAAATTTTACAACTATGTTATTACATAGAAGATTACGTAAAACAATCTTTCAACATAAAGTAACTTAACTGAATTCTCAAACTATATTATGACATTGAAGGGTTCATATAAGTGTGTTTCAACATAAAATAACTTAAATAAATTTTACAACTATGTTATTACATAGAAGATTACGTAAAACAATCTTTCAACATAAAGTAACTTAACCGAATTCTCAAACTATATTATGACATTGAAGGGTTAATATAAGTGTGTTTCAACATAAAAATAACTTAAATAAATTTTACAACTATGTTATTACATAGAAGATTACGTAAAACAATCTTTCAACATAAAGTAACTTAACTGAATTCTCAAACTATATTATGACATTGAAGGGTTCATATAAGTGTGTTTCAACATAAAATAACTTAAATAAATTTTACAACTATGTTATTACATAGAAGATTACGTAAAACAATCTTTCAACATGAAGTAACTTAACTGAATTCTCAAACTATATTATGACATTAGTTAATATAAGTGTGTTTTAACGTAAAATAACTTAAATAAATTTTACAACTATGTTATTACATAGAAGATTACGTAAACAATCTTTCAACATAAAGTAACTTAAAACTGAATTCTCAAACTATATTATGACATTGAAGGGTTCATATAAGTGTGTTTCAACATAAAATAACTTAAATAAATTTTACAACTATGTTATTACATAGAAGATTACGTAAAACAATCTTTCAAAGTAACTTAACTGAATTCCTCAAACTATATTATGACATTGAAGGGTTAATATAAGTGTGTTTCAACATAAAATAACTTAAATAAATTTTACAACTATGTTATTACATAGAAGATTACAAACAATCTTTCAACATAAAGTAACTTAACTGAATTCTCAAACTATATTATGACATTGAAGGGTTAATATAAGTGTTTCAACATAAAATAACTTAAATAAATTTTACAACTATGTTATTACATAGAAGATTACGTAAAACAATCTTTCAACATAAAGTAACTTAACTGAATTCTCAAACTATATTATGACATTGAAGGGTTAATATAAGTGTGTTTCAACATAAAATAACTAAATAAATTTTACAACTATGTTATTACATAGAAGATTACGTAAAAACAATCTTTCAACATAAAGTAACTTAACTGAATTCTCAAACTATATTATGACATTGAAGGGTTCATATAAGTGTGTTTCAACATAAAATAACTTAAATAAATTTTACAACTATGTTATTACATAGAAGATTACGTAAAACAATCTTTCAACATAAAGTAACTTAACTGAATTCTCAAACTATATTATGACATTGAAGGGTTAATATAAGTGTGTTTCAACATAAAATAACTTAAATAAATTTTACAACTATGTTATTACATAGAAGATTACGTAAAACAATCTTTCAACATAAAGTAACTTAACTGAATTTCAACCATATTATGACATTGAAGGGTTCATATAAGTGTGTTTCAACATAAAAATAACTTAAATAAATTTTACAACTATGTTATTACATAGAAGATTACGTAAAACAATCTTTCAACATAAAGTAACTTAACTGAATTCTCAAACTATATTATGACATTGAAGGGTTAATATAAGTGTTTCAACATAAAATAACTTAAATAAATTTTACAACTATGTTATTACATAGAAGATTACGTAAAACAATCTTTCAACATAAAGTAACTTAACTGAATTCTCAAACTATATTATGACATTGAAGGGTTATTATAAGTGTGTTTCAACATAAAATAACTTAAATAAATTTTACAACTATGTTATTACATAGAAGATTACGTAAAACAATCTTTCAACATAAAGTAACTGAACTGAATTCTCAAACTATATTATGACATTGAAGGGTTCATATAAGTGTGTTTCAACATAAAATAACTTAAATAAATTTTACAACTATGTTATTACATAAAAGATTACGTAAATCAATCTTTCAACATGAAGTAACTAAACTGAATTCTCAAACTATATTATGACATTGAAGGGTTAATATAAGTGTGTTTCAACGTAAAATAACTTAAATAAATTTTACAACTATGTTATTACATAGAAGATTACGTAAAACAATCTTTCAACATAAAGTAACTTAACTGAATTCTCAAACTATATTATGACATTGAAGGGTTAATATAAGTGTGTTTCAACGTAAAATAACTTAAATAAATTTTACAACTATGTTATTACATAGAAGATTACGTAAAACAATCTTTCAACATAAAGTAACTTAACTGAATTCTCAAACTATATTATGACATTGAAGGGTTAATATAAGTGTGTTTCAACATAAAATAACTTAAATAAATTTTACAACTATGTTATTACATAGAAGATTACGTAAAACAATCTTTCAACATAAAGTAACTTAACTGAATTCTCAAACTATATTATGACATTGAAGGGTTAATATCAGTGTGTTTCAACATAAAATAACTTAAATAAATTTTACAACTATGTTATTACATAGAAGATTACGTAAAACAATCTTTCAACATAAAGTAACTTAACTGAATTCTCAAACTATATTATGACATTGAAGGGTTCATATAAGTGTGTTTCAACATAAAATAACTTAAATAAATTTTACAACTATGTTATTACATAGAAGATTACGTAAAACAATCTTTCAACATAAAATAACTTAACTGAATTCTCAAACTATATTATGACATTGAAGGGTTCATATAAGTGTGTTTCAACATAAAATAACTTAAATAAATTTTACAACTATGTTATTACATAGAAGATTACGTAAAACAATCTTTCAACATAAAATAACTTAAATGAATTCTCCAAGTACATTATGACATAGGTTTCATAAACGTATAAAAAAAACTGTAATGAATTCTAAGACTACATCATGACACAGAAAGGCTTATAAAAATGTTTCAACATAATAACTTAAATAAATTCCATAACTATATTATGGAATAGAGGTTTTCATAAATTATCTATTAACATAGAATGATATAAGTGAATCCACCAACTACCAAGTGAATTCACCAACTAGCTTATGATTTAAGAGGTTTCCTGTAAGAATGTTTAAACATAAAACAACTTAAATGAATTGTTCGAGTACATTCTGACATAGAAGTTTTCATAAAAGTATCTTTTAAAATAAAACAATTTAAATGAATTCTGCAATTACATTATGACATACAAGTTTTCGTAAAAAAATCTTTCATCATAAAATATTTTAAATGAATTCTCCAACTGCATTATGACAAAATTTCAGTTAGCGGGTAACCGGAACGTTACGGGAGTTTATAATAGAAAACGTCATATTACATCACACACTCTTTTTTCCAGTGACAAACACATTAATTTGGAAATTCTCGCAAAAATCAAATAATTGTCGAATTTTAATGAAACTTTCAGTACTCAATCACAAATAAGTGAAATTATTTTTGAAATTATTTTTTAAAAATTTTGGTAAAAATATATATTTTTACATCTGTTATCCCCACTACCCGTAAATCCATGTAATTTTAATAAATTTTACTTTGTTTCAGTAAATGGTTTTATTAGTTAAATGCAGAACTCATTGGAGAATATAAATCATCGATTTTTTAAAAATTTGTCATCTGTTTCCAAAAATCTGGTCCGAATAGTAAAATAAAAAATGCGATACAACTCTGATATTATTTAATTTGATAAGCATTTAATTGCTTGAATAAATAATAAAAAATAAGAACGTTATAATCAAAAGAAAAAAGAATTCGATTATAATAAAATTTTAAAAGTATTGTTTTCATTTTTTTTATTATAATAATTGATAAGTTTCAAAAATATTTTAAAACTACTTCAAAGATTTGTTGAGTTTAGATTTTTAAGTTAATAATTCAAGAATATATTGCCTGTTGAAAATACAATTTAATACAAATCGTTTGGCCTTCATATTTTTAAAATAACTTAATTTTTGTGTATTTTAAGTTTTTTTTTTGTATGGTAATTTCTATGCGTAAATTAAAAGGTCAGATTTTCCTCCTTTTACCAGAAAAACAGTCTAGTTTTGTTATGTGTGAACGCCATACAATCTGTCAAAGTGTTTGATAATTTCAAAGGAATCCACCCCAATGTGACTAATAGATCTAAAAGAGAAAATCAAGGTTAGTCCCGTTCACGCGTACCAGGCTTGCCACATTTACCCACCTTTCGCTAAAGCCTGTCGGGGTCAACCGTTTCCAAACGGATCTAATCTTAATTTTGGGCTGATGCTCAAAATATCGGATCAGATCCTGATGTGAAAGTCTGTCACCCCGCAAGAATTCCTCCAGTCGCGTCGTCCTTATCACCATTCGAGCCGTCGCCAGCAGCAACAGAAACACCATTCGCTTCACTCCTGAAAACGGTAGCGACACATTGTCACAGGCCTATGCACGATTAATGAGCACAAGCTCACGCAACGCGATAAGAGCAGTCAACTCGCCGACACGGTCCCACAGTGAGCGAACCCGAGAACAATGGTAAAAGGCGTGCGCAGACGTCTCCTTTAAAGCAAGGTCACAGCGTTCACAATCTGGCAAATTCGCCAGGCCCCGTATGAAGGCCGCGTTATTGAGAGACAACCGATTCCGAGCTAATTGCCAGGTAAGTAAAAACTCAGAGTTGTTGAGATAATCGGCACCTGGCGCCCAAGACCAATAAGATCGATACTCCTCCCTCGACATGCCGAGCACTTTGCGTCATGTATCCTTCGCGACACCCGCCACTAATCCCTGATAGAAGACTTTCCTGGGCAGAGAAAGGTCACTGTACCGAGAAATGGCCCTCAAGGCCGCCAGACATTTGAGGATAAAACAGACATTATCTCGGGACTTATGTTTCTTATTCCAAACCGCTTCACTCTACACCAACTGCATATTATAAAATAAAATAAAATACATTTTTTGTGTAGAAAGTCGACCGACCTTCTCACCACTAACTGTTGAACATAGACGTCTCCAGTAATAATAGTAATGCGTAGGACGTCTGCTCATAGGAACAGTTGTAGCAAAGTCTGTTGCATGGCGTAATGTTGAGTTGTACGCTTTGCCGCACTAAGTTTTTCACTATTATTCTAAAATTAATTCATGTCTCTCATGCGATTAAATCATTTTTTACTAAGCTTTTGTTTCAGTGTTTTACCAATAAATGTTTAACTGGAAAACTTACGAGCTTATACGAACATTATAACAAAAATACTTAAAAATTCCTTACTTTTTTGATCGGTAGATAGGTCCAAATATCAATCAAAAGACTTCTAAAGAAATCCTTGCAGAAGACTTGAGTACAGGAAGGGGGTCCCCAAGTCTTGTATGTATCAGACCCAAGAAAAGATTTTGATGCATTAAATCCATTTGCATTTTTTAAGAAAAATACTTCAGTCCATTCATTGTCTGAAAAGAAAAATTATATATATATATATATATATATATATATATATATAAAGAACAAAATAAAGAACAAATATCAAACGTTTATCCACATAAAATGTTTAATTTTTATTAAAGTTTCTTCGGGGATCGAGAGTAGAAAACTAAATAGACAAAACTTTGGTATTTTTAGTTTTGTTTGGATCAATTCTCATTGGCGCAACATATATCACAAACATTTTATATGTATGTAAGTTTGTAAAAAATCTAATATTTCTTAGCAGGCATCGGATGGTAATGTGTATACATAATTGTTTATGTGTGCCTGTCGTTTAGGAGAAGTTCTAATATTTTCTATTTATTTGCGGGGTCAGTCGGCGTAAGTGGGTGGTATTCTATTAATCTGGGGCTGATTTCTCATCTGCGTACTGTCTGTATTACATAAACATGAGTTAGATTCTTTAAGAATGAATTTAAAAAAGGATGGCGATCTAATGTAATGTTTTAGGCGTGTGATTACAATTGATAATAATTTTATTATTAAGTTTTCAAAGTATTTTATCCTTAAAGAATTATGTTCTTTTTAATTGGGCTAGTATTCGTGAAATCAAGTCATAGCCAATTTTGTTCTTGTGCAATATGTGAGAGTTAGAAACCTAAAAAGTCTTTGACGAAGCTTTAATAAAAATGAAATTAGGAAGTTAAATATTTTCTATGTGATCTTTGTCTTAATACTCTGTCTGATTTTTAATCCGTATTTGATCTGCATTTGATATTTAGCACACACACACACACACACACACACACACACACACACACACACACACACACACACACAAATAAATATATATATAATAATTTCCGATGTTCAAAACTGTTGAATGATCATTTCAACATGCAATCCCTAAGAGAGATTTCACATCTCATCGGCAACCTCACATTTTACAATGAAATAAAAAAGAAATAAAAAATGAAGGTTAAGAATTAAAAACATTACGTCACAAAAAAGTTGGTTAGCAATCAATGTATATTTTTAGATTTTGGACAATTTTACTTTTAGATAGAGTTGTAAGTGAAAAAATTTGAAAATTTGGTTTTGTCTAGCTTTACAAAGGGAAAGGGGTTAACGGATGAAATAGGATTCAGTGTTTGATTGAGTGTTTGGTTGAGAGACATGGAAGTTCGTTCAAAGATTTTAGTAATGTTGGAGCATGATACGGACATAACTTTACAGAAAGTATCGGAGGAATGCCAAAAATTAATAAACATTAAAAAGGATAATTTATGTATTGAAGAAAAGAATATTGCCCGAATACATAAAGTTAAGCAACGTACCTACAAAGAAGAAAGACCATACTGCAAATCATGAGGCAACACTAATCATGTCAAAAGTAAATGCTATTTTAAAAATAAAATATGCTTTGAATGTGCGCAAAAAGAACACAAGGCAGTATTTTTTTTAGAAGAAAAAGTATCGAAAGCCCAATAGTATAAATACAGTTGTGTCTAAGAAAGTTACAAAGGATTTCGCTACAAGAAAGTGCGTCGACATCAAATTAAATGGTCGAAATATCACTTGTTTGCTAGATACCGGAAGTGACATTTCTACAATTGATGAAAATACTTGGAAAAATAGGTCAACCAGAGTTGCAGAATACTAAGAAAATTGCGTGAGGCATTTCGGGTAACAAATTGAAATTCAAGGGTGAATTTTTCGCAAAAGTAGCATTTGACGGCAAAATCCACAAAACTAAAATCTATGTGATTTTAGGAAAGAATGCAAATTTATTTGGCATTGATTTGATTGTGTTATTTAATTTATGGGAAATGCCCATGAATATGTTTCGTAGAAGAATAATTGCGTCAAATGTAGGAAAGGCTAAACAGACAGAAGAATTTATGAAAAACTCGAAGAAGGCGTTTACTGAAGTCTTTGCGGATGAACTTGGTTGTTGTACGCAGACCGAAGTGAAGTTTGAAATAAAGGAGAACGTAAAACCAGTGTTCAAACCAAAAAGACAAGTTTCCTTTGCATCGTTAGAGACGATAGACAAAGAGTTACAAAGAATGGAGAAGAAAGGAGTAATTAAGAAATTAGATTACTCTGAGTGGGCATCACTTCCAGTCTACGTAAAAAAGAACAATAAAATAAGAGTTTGTACAGATTTCTCAACCGGACTGAACGAATGTTTAAAGGATCATACGTATCCACTCCCCACACCGGAGGAGATATTTTCATGGTTAAATGGGGGCAAAATCTTTTCAAAGATTGTTTTGTCAGAAGCTTATCTACAAGTCAAGGTCGAGGAAGAATGTTCTAAGTATTTAACAATCAACACTCATAGAGGATTGTATAGGTTGAAACTTCTACCGTTCGGCTTGAAGGTAGAACCAAGTGCATTTCAACAAATTATGGAAACGATGTTGTAGGGTCTAGATTATGCAATGGCATACTTGGACAACATTTTAATAAAAAGTGAAAATATAAAAGAACATAAAACGCATGTCCGTGAAGATTTTAAAAGAATTAGGAATTACGGATTCAAGGTAGGACTTGAAAAGTGCGAGTTCTGTATGGATAAGATTGAATATTTAGGCCAAATAATTGATCATAAGGAAAGGAAACCTAACCCAAACAGAACTGAAGCAATAAAAATATGCCTACTAAGTTACAGTCATTTCTGGGATTTGCAAATTAATATATATATATATATATATATATATATATATATATATATATATATATATATATATATATTCCTAATATGCATGACTTGAGAGCACCATTGAACAAATGCGACGAAGCATTTAAAAAAATCAAAAAGTGCTTATTGATTCATTTATGGGAGATCGTTCGTGCTACAAACCGACCATAAACTTTTATTGTCGATTTTTGGGTCGAAAAAAGGAGTACCTACTCATTCCGCAAACAGGTTGCAAAGATGGAGTGTAATTTTGGTAAATTACAATTTTAAGATGAAATTTATTCCGTTTAATGAAATTTATTCCGTCTAATGAAATTGCACACGCGGATTGTCTTTCAAGATTAATTCCGAAAAACCCAGAGTTGTTGGAGGAAACTGTGATAGCAGCGTTAAAATAAGCGAAGGAAGTTACGGATGTACTGGTGAACACCGTTAGTGAATTACCGGTAACGCTGGAGGAAATTAATAAAATGGCGAAAACGGATGATTACATTGCAAAAATGATTAAGCAAGTGAAAGGGAATGAGAAAATCAAAGGATGTAAAGTTTCACCATTTTCAATTTGTAATGAAGCACTGATGTTTGCTCAAAGAGTGGTAATTCCACTTGTTCTACGAAAGAGGGTATTAAAAGAATTTAATTTGGGTCATCCGGGTATATCCAGAATGAAATCATTAATGAGGAGTTATGTATACTGGCCTAGGATGGACCAAGGCATTGAAGATTTGGTGCAGCAGTGTAAAGGCTGTCAGTTAGCAGCAAAATCACCACCCATAAAAAACGCAACCGTGACCTAAAACGGATGTGCCGTGGTCACGGATACATGTGGACTATGCAGGACCATTCAAGGGAGAATATTACCTAATCATTGTGGATAGCTATTTGAAATGTCCTGAAGTGTATAGATTTAAACACCCGACAGCGGCAAATACAATAAAGGCGTTAAATGAAGTATTTAGCAGTCTGGGGGTACCAAACACAATTGTGAGTGACAACGGTACCATGTTTACGGGATCTAATTTTAAATGTTGTTGTGATTCGTTAGCAATCGAACACATAACAACACCTACATATAATCTGAGATCGAATGGTCAGGCAGAAAGTTTTGTCGATACGTTCAAAAGAGCAATGAGAAAAACTGATGCGATCGACACCGAAGACAAAAATATCCAAACTTTTCTGAAGGTTTACAGAATTACGCCAAATCAGAACGTTAATGGAAATTTGTCGCCTGCAGAGGTCATGTACGCAAGAAAGATTAGATCAATCTTTGATAGGTTATTACCAAAGGAAAAGAAAAAGAAGACCTTGATAAAAAAAAAACAAAAAAACTCGGGTATGAAATATTTCAAAGGTGATAAGGTTTTCTTTAAAAGCTATCAGTATGGAAAGTGTTTTTGGGAAGACCGTGTAGTAAGTCGAAGAATCGGGAGAGCGATCTATATAATTCAGGGACAGAAATTTGTCTCTAAAAGACACGTAAATCAATTAAGACCACGATACATTGAAACCCTTAACAATGATCAAGAGATACCGATGGAGATATTGTATGATACATTCCAAATAGAACCACCCACTAACGTTGCAGTACCGATGGAAGTAACTGCTGATTCCCCTGAAAGTGAGGACGCGAGGAGAAGAAGTAATAGAAAAAGAAAGAAAACGAAACGGCTATGCCCAGATCCTAAAAGGAAAAAATATTGAGCAAAATTCTAGAAAGAATTAAGCTCGTGGGGAAGGTGTTATAGTGGAACATCCTGCCATACCCCATAATAGAATGTTCTAGTCTATAATAGACGGTGACAAGCAGTACGAGAAGAAAACGTCTTAGGCATTCGCCTGACGACGCTATGACACTGTCAGCACTCTGCCTTCGGGTAGAGGGCGCTCTCTGCTTCCGAGCAGAGAGCACAAACCCACTCGTGGTTCCGTCGAAGGGTAGAACCACGACTCGGTAAAAATAGACAGACATTTTTTTGGCCCGGCTATATGGCCGGGAATACCCACTATAAAATGACCATGTGTCACATCCGGCCTTGCGTGGGAAGGCTAGTAAATACAACGTCTTAGGCATTCGCCTGACTTTTCTACTGTCGGCGCTTTGCCTTCGGGTAGAGGGCGCTCTCTGCTTCCGAGCAGAGAGCACAAACCCAGTCGTGGTTCCGCCGAAGGGTAGAACCACGACTCGGTAAAAATAGACAGACATTTTTTTGGCCCGGCTATATGGCCGGGAATACCCCCCTACTAAAATAAAATGACCATGTGTCACATCTGGCCTTGCGTGGGAAGGCTAGTAAATACAAAACGTCTTAGGCGAAGGCATTCTCTATTTGATAGTTTATTCCACTCCTACCCGTTGATTGCTATTCTGTATCTTATTGTTAATTGTAACTTAGTACAATAAATCCGTTATATCGTATTCCTGAGTTGAGTACCATTCTTCCACTAATTTTTATGCTGATATTCCTTTCCGGGATATATCAGTCTAAGATAAAATACAAGACCAGCGTTCACCATCCCTTGTGTGAACTGTCACCTTTGAACATACTTTCACTCTACGATACGACACGTGATAAGCGAATAATTGATATGCTGTCTATATGTGCTTATATATACGTGTTACGGTCGTTATTTTATTAAGTGAGAATGTCGTCATTTTATCAGCGTGGAAAAGGCAAGCGATTTTATAATAGAAAAGTTTTTGGACCCCGTCGTAGAATTAATAATAATCGTTTCATAGAAGTGTATACAGTATATATATCGTTTTAGTTGCAGTTTAATTTTCATCATCCTTGGCTCCAGGTATACGTTGGTCATGTTGGTTTACAAGCTATGCAGCATACATTGCTGGTATACGACGAACTGTATACAACACATAAAAGACTTCATAGAGTCTTTCAGGCATTACAGTGGCTATAGTAAGAATGGTAAATAATTGTGTTGTTTTGGTGTAAGCGATAGTATGATATGTTTTAATATAATAATATGTTTTAAAGTAATATTTATTTTGCGTAAAATGGAAAAATCTGGCACAAGGACAAAAGGGGGATGGAGAAATCTGGTATTCTATCTTATCTTAAACATAGCACATTGCAATTACTGACCCAAACACATCGCATTATTCCTTACACTAAAACAAGTATAAATATTACTTTCCTCTTGAACGTACACTTTGTGAATTTGAGTTCAGTACTAGGATGTGCGTTGTGTTGCAGTGGTTATGGGCTCGGAACGAAAAATCGAAAATCCGAGTTCGAATTCCAGTTGAATTCGTTACATACGCTTACACACAAATACCTTTGTAAAAGGGATTAATCCGTCGTTTCTCCCTCCAGCTATGTGTTAAATAGCAAGACAAATTTAGTTCTGTAGCCTTGGTTGGTAACTAGTCTACCGCAGAAAGTAATGGCAATCTACTGCCCTGTCAATCATGTCTCTTTCATGACATGATCATCCAAGCGTGTATCACGTATGGCATTTAACTGACTGATTTACTCGATTGCCACCATTGTTTCATTAATTTAAGTGGCACAAACAGGCTACATTACGGCGGTTGGATAGTAACTGAAGACAAAATGACAGGTTAAGACCGATACCGTTGCTGATACTTATTTGGATTTCAACCAGAATCTCTAAATATATAGCAGAAGCACTGAACCATAAAATAAAACAATATATTTGATGGATAAGATGATGTTATTACTGAATAAAAACCTTTGTAATTTGTATAAGATTAAAACAATGTAGATGATGAGAAAGCTAAGGCATGATAATCGTGACTGCAAATAACTTTTTGTTTAATATAAAATCTTAACAAGTCAGAAAAACGAACTGAATGCAAAGAAAAGAAATGCTAAAAGCCATCGAAGGAGATAAAATAACCGATCGCAATGTCGACTTTACTGGAGGCAAAGATTTGGAATGCAAATAAAAGAAAACAAAAGAAATGAGTGAAAATAGACAGAAATATGGTAAAAGCTGATATTTACGGAGAGAACAAGATTGATAAAAATCTGAAATCTAAGGAAACCGAGTTATACTAGGTGCGATGAGAAAATTGTCGCCATTTCATATTTTTAAATTTGCACATACGGGTTGTTTGTTTTTTATTTTGTTAGTTGTCCAGAATAGTAGGACCAGGTGGGCACCGTCTGTGAGAAAAAATAGCCCCATTACGCCCTTCAGTCTGCCAGAAATTTGGAAACAGCAAATATTTCAGAGTGGTTTCGAGTAAATAGGAGGACAGCGCAGCAGAATTTATTGGTGATATTCTCAGACTCAACACGGAGGCCTACATCGTGTGACTTGGAGATGTAGTGATGCTCCTGATCAAGAGGGTGGCTGCTTGAAGACCCTATATCTGACAGCAGGATTCTGCACCATATCAAACAAGAAGGAGAACATAGTCATTGCTGTCAGACAAGTTTTACCATCACCCTCACCACTTACATCCGGCAGCTTAACTACTCACCAGACTGCAACCCCATTGCTTATTATGTTTGGGGCGCATTTGAGGGAGAGAACAAACATCTCTTTGCAACACCAAAGATGAACTGAAGGCAAGTATTATTCAACAACTTAAACAAGGAGACCGTCCAAGAGTTACATGAGATTCCCAAATCGTATGCAAACTGTGGTTGAAGATAATGGCGATTTTAATAAATAAATTCACTCTTTAGTGTTTCGAAATAATTTTCTGTAGTTTTGTTAAATATATGTGATCAAATGAGATGCCAGTGTAATTTTCTGTTTTTGCGTAATTTAGACGAGAGTTTACCATTCCACCCTGTGTCTGTAATAATAATCACAAACTCCGTACATTTTTTCTGTGGTTTTCTAAAGAATAAAACTAAAGAGACGATATTACTGAAGAATTTTTGTGGCCAAAACTTAAAACAATAAATTCGATGGGAAGATAAGAAGAAAAAGATGTTACTTCTAAGGAAGATGTTATAACTAAAGAAAACCTTTAATTGTAATAAAAACAAAACAATATGGACGAGAAGAAAGCTAAGACGAAAGAAGAAAAAGATGTTACTTCTAAGGAAGATGTTATAACTAAAGAAAACCTTTAATTGTAATAAAAACAAAACAATATGGACGAGAAGAAAGCTAAGACGAAAGAATAAAAAGATGTTACTTCTAAGGAAGATGTTATAACTAAAGAAAACCTTTAATTGTAATAAAAACAAAACAATATGGACAAGAAGAAAGCTAAGACGAAAGAATAAAAAGATGTTACTTCTAAGGAAGATGTTATAACTAAAGAAAACCTTTAATTGTAATAAAAACAAAACAATATGGACGAGAAGAAACCTAAGACGAAAGAATAAAAAGATGTTACTTCTAAGGAAGATGTTATAACTAAAGAAAACCTTTAATTGTAATAAAAACAAAACAATATGGACGAGAAGAAAGCTAAGACGAAAGAATAAAAAGATGTTACTTCTAAGGAAGATGTTATAACTAAAGAAAACCTTTAATTGTAATAAAAACAAAACAATATGGACGAGAAGAAAGCTAAGACGAAAGAATAAAAAGATGTTACTTCTAAGGAAGATGTTATAACTAAAGAAAACCTTTAATTGTAATAAAAACAAAACAATATGGACGAGAAGAAAGCTAAGACGAAAGAATAAAAAGATGTTACTTCTAAGGAAGATGTTATAACTAAAGAAAACCTTTAATTGTAATAAAAACAAAACAATATGGACGAGAAGAAAGCTAAGACGAAAGAATAAAAAGATGTTACTTCTAAGGAAGATGTTATAACTAAAGAAAACATTTAATTGTAATAAAAACAAAACAATATGGACGAGAAGAAAGCTAAGACGAAAGAAGAAAAAGATGTTACTTCTAAGGAAGATGTTATAACTAAAGAAAACCTTTAATTGTAATAAAAACAAAACAATATGGACGAGAAGAAAGCTAAGACGAAAGAAAAAATGATGTTACTTCTAAGGAAGATGTTATAACTAAAGAAAACCTTTAATTGTAATAAAAACAAAACAATATGGACGAGAAGAAAGCTAAGACGAAAGAAGAAAAAGATGTTACTTCTAAGGAAGATGTTATAACTAAAGAAAACCTTTAATTGTAATAAAAACAAAACAATATGGACGAGAAGAAAGCTAAGAAGAAAAAGATGTTACTTCTAAGGAAGATGTTATAACTAAAGAAAACCTTTAATTGTAATAAAAACAAAACAATATGGACGAGAAGAAAGCTAAGACGAAAGAATAAAAAGATGTTACTTCTAAGGAAGATGTTATAACTAAAGAAAACCTTTAATTGTAATAAAACCAAAACAATATGGACGAGAAGAAAGCTAAGACGAAAGAAGAAAAAGATGTTACTTCTAAGGAAGATGTTATAACTAAAGAAAACCTTTAATTGTAATAAAAACAAAACAATATAGACGAGAAGAAAGCTAAGACGAAAGAATAAAAAGATGTTACTTCTAAGGAAGATGTTATAACTGAAGAAAACCTTTAATTGTAATAAAAACAAAACAATATGGACGAGAAGAAAGCTAAGAAGAAAAAGATGTTACTTCTAAGGAAGATGTTATAACTAAAGAAAACCTTTAATTGTAATAAAAACAAAACAATATGGACGAGAAGAAAGCTAAGACGAAAGAAGAAAAAGATGTTACTTCTAAGGAAGATGTTATAACTAAAGAAAACCTTTAATTGTAATAAAAACAAAACAATATGGACGAGAAGAAAGCTAAGACGAAAGAAAAAAATGATGTTACTTCTAAGGAAGATGTTATAACTAAAGAAAACCTTTAATTGTAATAAAAACAAAACAATATGGACGAGAAGAAAGCTAAGACGAAAGAAGAAAAAGATGTTACTTCTAAGGAAGATGTTATAACTAAAGAAAACCTTTAATTGTAATAAAAACAAAACAATATGGACGAGAAGAAAGCTAAGAAGAAAAAAGATGTTACTTCTAAGGAAGATGTTATAACTAAAGAAAACCTTTAATTGTAATAAAAACAAAACAATATGGACGAGAAGAAAGCTAAGACGAAAGAATAAAAAGATGTTACTTCTAAGGAAGATGTTATAACTAAAGAAAACCTTTAATTGTAATAAAACCAAAACAATATGGACGAGAAGAAAGCTAAGACGAAAGAAGAAAAAGATGTTACTTCTAAGGAAGATGTTATAACTAAAGAAAACCTTTAATTGTAATAAAAACAAAACAATATAGACGAGAAGAAAGCTAAGACGAAAGAAGAAAAAGATGTTACTTCTAAGGAAGATGTTATAACTAAAGAAAACCTTTAATTGTAATAAAAACAAAACAATATGGACGAGAAGAAAGCTAAGACGAAAGAAGAAAAAGATGTTACTTCTAAGGAAGATGTTATAACTAAAGAAAACCTTTAATTGTAATAAAACCAAAACAATATGGACGAGAAGAAAGCTAAGACGAAAGAATAAAAAGATGTTACTTCTAAGGAAGATGTTATAACTAAAGAAAACCTTTAATTGTAATAAAAACAAAACAATATGGACGAGAAGAAAGCTAAGACGAAAGAATAAAAAGATGTTACTTCTAAGGAAGATGTTATAACTAAAGAAAACATTTAATTGTAATAAAAACAAAACAATATGGACGAGAAGAAAGCTAAGACGAAAGAAGAAAAAGATGTTACTTCTAAGGAAGATGTTATAACTAAAGAAAACCTTTAATTGTAATAAAAACAAAACAATATGGACGAGAAGAAAGCTAAGACGAAAGAAAAAAATGATGTTACTTCTAAGGAAGATGTTATAACTAAAGAAAACCTTTAATTGTAATAAAAACAAAACAATATGGACGAGAAGAAAGCTAAGACGAAAGAAGAAAAAGATGTTACTTCTAAGGAAGATGTTATAACTAAAGAAAACCTTTAATTGTAATAAAAACAAAACAATATGGACGAGAAGAAAGCTAAGAAGAAAAAGATGTTACTTCTAAGGAAGATGTTATAACTAAAGAAAACCTTTAATTGTAATAAAAACAAAACAATATGGACGAGAAGAAAGCTAAGACGAAAGAATAAAAAGATGTTACTTCTAAGGAAGATGTTATAACTAAAGAAAACCTTTAATTGTAATAAAACCAAAACAATATGGACGAGAAGAAAGCTAAGACGAAAGAAGAAAAAGATGTTACTTCTAAGGAAGATGTTATAACTAAAGAAAACCTTTAATTGTAATAAAAACAAAACAATATAGACGAGAAGAAAGCTAAGACGAAAGAAGAAAAAGATGTTACTTCTAAGGAAGATGTTATAACTAAAGAAAACCTTTAATTGTAATAAAAACAAAACAATATGGACGAGAAGAAAGCTAAGAAGAAAAAGATGTTACTTCTAAGGAAGATGTTATAACTAAAGAAAACCTTTAATTGTAATAAAAACAAAACAATATGGACGAGAAGAAAGCTAAGACGAAAGAAGAAAAAGATGTTACTTCTAAGGAAGATGTTATAACTAAAGAAAACCTTTAATTGTAATAAAAACAAAACAATATGGACGAGAAGAAAGCTAAGACGAAAGAAAAAAATGATGTTACTTCTAAGGAAGATGTTATAACTAAAGAAAACCTTTAATTGTAATAAAAACAAAACAATATGGACGAGAAGAAAGCTAAGACGAAAGAAGAAAAAGATGTTACTTCTAAGGAAGATGTTATAACTAAAGAAAACCTTTAATTGTAATAAAAACAATACAATATGGACGAGAAGAAAGCTAAGAAGAAAAAGATGTTACTTCTAAGGAAGATGTTATAACTAAAGAAAACCTTTAATTGTAATAAAAACAAAACAATATGGACGAGAAGAAAGCTAAGACGAAAGAATAAAAAGATGTTACTTCTAAGGAAGATGTTATAACTAAAGAAAACCTTTAATTGTAATAAAACCAAAACAATATGGACGAGAAGAAAGCTAAGACGAAAGAAGAAAAAGATGTTACTTCTAAGGAAGATGTTATAACTAAAGAAAACCTTTAATTGTAATAAAAACAAAACAATATAGACGAGAAGAAAGCTAAGACGAAAGAAGAAAAAGATGTTACTTCTAAGGAAGATGTTATAACTAAAGAAAACCTTTAATTGTAATAAAAACAAAACAATATGGACGAGAAGAAAGCTAAGACGAAAGAAGAAAAAGATGTTACTTCTAAGGAAGATGTTATAACTAAAGAAAACCTTTAATTGTAATAAAACCAAAACAATATGGACGAGAAGAAAGCTAAGACGAAAGAAGAAAAAGATGTTACTTCTAAGGAAGATGTTATAACTAAAGAAAACCTTTAATTGTAATAAAAACAAAACAATATAGACGAGAAGAAAGCTAAGACGAAAGAAGAAAAAGATGTTACTTCTAAGGAAGATGTTATAACTAAAGAAAACCTTTAATTGTAATAAAAACAAAACAATATGGACGAGAAGAAAGCTAAGACGAAAGAAGAAAAAGATGTTACTTCTAAGGAAGATGTTATAACTAAAGAAAACCTTTAATTGTAATAAAACCAAAACAATATGGACGAGAAGAAAGCTAAGACGAAAGAATAAAAAGATGTTACTTCTAAGGAAGATGTTATAACTAAAGAAAACCTTTAATTGTAATAAAAACAAAACAATATGGACGAGAAGAAAGCTAAGACGAAAGAATAAAAAGATGTTACTTCTAAGGAAGATGTTATAACTAAAGAAAACATTTAATTGTAATAAAAACAAAACAATATGGACGAGAAGAAAGCTAAGACGAAAGAAGAAAAAGATGTTACTTCTAAGGAAGATGTTATAACTAAAGAAAACCTTTAATTGTAATAAAAACAAAACAATATGGACGAGAAGAAAGCTAAGACGAAAGAAAAAAATGATGTTACTTCTAAGGAAGATGTTATAACTAAAGAAAACCTTTAATTGTAATAAAAACAAAACAATATGGACGAGAAGAAAGCTAAGACGAAAGAAGAAAAAGATGTTACTTCTAAGGAAGATGTTATAACTAAAGAAAACCTTTAATTGTAATAAAAACAAAACAATATGGACGAGAAGAAAGCTAAGAAGAAAAAGATGTTACTTCTAAGGAAGATGTTATAACTAAAGAAAACCTTTAATTGTAATAAAAACAAAACAATATGGACGAGAAGAAAGCTAAGACGAAAGAATAAAAAGATGTTACTTCTAAGGAAGATGTTATAACTAAAGAAAACCTTTAATTGTAATAAAACCAAAACAATATGGACGAGAAGAAAGCTAAGACGAAAGAAGAAAAAGATGTTACTTCTAAGGAAGATGTTATAACTAAAGAAAACCTTTAATTGTAATAAAAACAAAACAATATAGACGAGAAGAAAGCTAAGACGAAAGAAGAAAAAGATGTTACTTCTAAGGAAGATGTTATAACTAAAGAAAACCTTTAATTGTAATAAAAACAAAACAATATGGACGAGAAGAAAGCTAAGAAGAAAAAGATGTTACTTCTAAGGAAGATGTTATAACTAAAGAAAACCTTTAATTGTAATAAAAACAAAACAATATGGACGAGAAGAAAGCTAAGACGAAAGAAGAAAAAGATGTTACTTCTAAGGAAGATGTTATAACTAAAGAAAACCTTTAATTGTAATAAAAACAAAACAATATGGACGAGAAGAAAGCTAAGACGAAAGAAAAAAATGATGTTACTTCTAAGGAAGATGTTATAACTAAAGAAAACCTTTAATTGTAATAAAAACAAAACAATATGGACGAGAAGAAAGCTAAGACGAAAGAAGAAAAAGATGTTACTTCTAAGGAAGATGTTATAACTAAAGAAAACCTTTAATTGTAATAAAAACAATACAATATGGACGAGAAGAAAGCTAAGAAGAAAGATGTTACTTCTAAGGAAGATGTTATAACTAAAGAAAACCTTTTAATTGTAATAAAAACAAACAATATGGACGAGAAGAAAGCTAAGACGAAAGAATAAAAAGATGTTACTTCTAAGGAAGATGTTATAACTAAAGAAAACCTTTAATTGTAATAAAAACCAAAACAATATGGACGAGAAGAAAGCTAAGACGAAAGAAGAAAAAGATGTTATCTCTAAGGAAGATGTTATAACTAAAGAAAACCTTTAATTGTAATAAAAACAAAACAATATAGACGAGAAGAAAGCTAAGACGAAAGAAGAAAAGATGTTACTTCTAAGGAAGATGTTATAATCCAAAGAAAACCTTTAATTGTAATAAAAACAAACAATATGGACGAGAAGAAAGCTAAGACGAAAGAAGAAAAAGATGTTACTTCTAAGGAAGATGTTATAACTAAAGAAAACCTTTAATTGTAATAAAACCAAAACAATATGGACGAGAAGAAAGCTAAGACGAAAGAAGAAAAAGATGTTACTTCTAAGGAAGATGTTATAACTAAAGAAAACCTTTAATTGTAATAAAAACAAAACAATATAGACGAGAAGAAAGCTAAGACGAAAGAAGAAAAAGATGTTACTTCTAAGGAAGATGTTATAACTAAAGAAAACCTTTAATTGTATGCCAAAACAAAACAATATGGACGAGAAGAAAGCTAAGACGAAAGAATAAAAAGATGTTACTTCTAAGGAAGATGTTATAACTAAAGAAAACCTTTAATTGTAATAAAAAACAAAACAATATGGACGAGAAGAAAGCTAAGACGAAAGAAAAAATGATGTTACTTCTAAGGAAGATGTTATAACTAAAGAAACCTTTAATTGTAATAAACAAAACAATATGGACGAGAAGAAAGCTAAGACGAAAGAAGAAAAAGATGTTACTTTCTAAGGAAGATGTTATAACTAAAGAAAACCTTTAATTGTAATAAAAACAAAAACAATATGGACGAGAAGAAAGCTAAGAAGAAAAAGATGTTACTTCTAAGGAAGATGTTATAACTAAAGAAAACCTTTAATTGTAATAAAAAACAAAACAATATGGACGAGAAGAAAGCTAAGACGAAAGAATAAAAAGATGTTACTTCTAAGGAAGATGTTATAACTAAAGAAAACCTTTAATTGTAATAAAACCAAAAAACAATATGGACGAGAAGAAAGCTAAGACGAAAGAAGAAAAGATGTTACTTCTAAGGAAGATATTATAACTAAAGAAAACCTTTAATTGTAATAAAAACAAAACAATATAGACGAGAAGAAAGCTAAGACGAAAGAAGAAAAAGATGTTACTTCTAAGGAAGATGTTATAACTAAAGAAAACCTTTAATTGTAATAAAAACAAAACAATATGGACGAGAAGCTAAGACGAAAGAAGAAAAAGATGTTACTTCTAAGGAAGATGTTATAACTAAAGAAAACCCTTTAATTGTAATAAAACCAAACAACATGGACGAGAAGAAAGCTAAGACGAAAGAAGAAAAAGATGTTACTTCAAGGAAGATGTTGGTGTCCAAAGAAAACCTTTAATTGTAATAAAAACAAAAACAATATAGACGAGAAGAAAGCTAAGACGAAAGAAGAAAAAGATGTTACTTCTAAGGAAGATGTTATAACTAAAGAAAACCTTTAATTGTAATAAAAACAAAACAATATGGACGAGAAGAAAGCTAAGACGAAAGAATAAAAAGATGTTACTTCTAAGGAAGATGTTATACACTAAAGAAAACCTTTAATTGTAATAAAAACAAAACAATATGGACGAGAAGAAAGCTAAGACGAAAGAAAAATGATGTTACTTCTAAGGAAGATGTTAGTAACTAAAGAAAACCTTTAATTGTAATAAACAAAACAATATGGACGAGAAGAAAGCTAAGACGAAAGAAGAAAAAGATGTTACTTCTAAGGAAGATGTTATAACTAAAGAAAACCTTTAATTGTAATAAAAACAAAACAATATGGACGAGAAGAAAGCTAAGAAGAAAAAGATGTTACTTCTAAGGAAGATGTTATAACTAAAGAAAACCTTAATTGTAATAAAAACAAAACAATATGGACGAGAAGAAAGCTAAGACGAAAAGAATAAAAAAGATGTTACTTCTAAGGAAGATGTTATAACTAAAGAAAAACCTTTAATTGTAATAAAACCAAACAATATGGACGAGAAGAAAGCCAAGACGAAAGAAGAAAAAGATGTTACTTCTAAGGAAGATGTTATAACTAAAGAAAACCTTTAATTGTAATAAAAAACAAAACAATATAGACGAGAAGAAAGCTAAGACGAAAGAATAAAAAGATGTTACTTCTAAGGAAGATGTTATAACTAAAGAAAACCTTTAATTGTAATAAAACAAAACAATATGATGAGAAGAAAGCTAAGAAGAAAAAGATGTTACTTCTAAGGAAGATGTTATAACTAAAGTAAACCTTTAATTGTAATAAAAACAAAACAATATGGACGAGAAGAAAGCTAAGACGAAAGAAGAAAAAGATGTTACTTCTAAGGGAAGATGTTATAACTAAAGAAAACCTTAATTGTAATAAAACAAAACAATATGGACGAGAAGAAAGCTAAGACGAAAGAAAAAAATGATGTTACTTCTAAGGAAGATGTTATAACTAAAGAAAACCTTAATTGTAATAAAAACAAAACAATATAGACGAGGAAGAAAGCTAAGACGAAAGAAGAAAGATACAGCTTCTAAGGAAGATGTTATAACTAAAGAAAACCTTTAATTGTAATAAAAACAAACAATATGGACGAGAAGAAAGCTAAGAAGAAAAAGATGTTACTTCTAAGGAAGATGTTATAACTAAAGAAAACCTTTAATTGTAATAAAAAACAAAACAATATGGACGAGAAGAAAGCTAAGACGAAAGAATAAAAGATGTTACTTCTAAGGAAGATGTTATAACTAAAGAAAAACCTTTAATTGTAATAAAACCAAACAATATGGACGAGAAGAAAGCTAAGACGAAAGAAGAAAAAGATGTTACTTCTAAGGAAGATGTTATAACTAAAGAAAACCTTTAATTGTAATAAAAAACAAAACAATATAGACGAGAAGAAAGCTAAGACGAAAGCGAAGAAAGATGTTACTTCTAAGGAAGATGTTATAACTAAAGAAAAACCTTTAATTGTAATAAAAACAAAACAATATGGACGAGAAGAAAGCTAAGACGAAAGAATAAAAAGATGTTACTTCTAAGGAAGATGTTATAACTAAAGAAAACCTTAATTGTAATAAAAAACAAAACAATATGGACGAGAAGAAAGCTAAGACGAAAGAAAAAATGATGTTACTTCTAAGGAAGATGTTATAACTAAGAAAACCTTAATTGTAATAAAAACAAACAATATGGACGAGAAGAAAGCCAGACGAAAGAAGAAAGATGTTACTTCTAAGGAAGATGTTATAACTAAAGAAAACCTTTAATTGGTAATAAAAAAACAAAACAATATGGACGAGAAGAAAGCTAAGAAGAAAAGATGTTACTTCTAAGGAAGATGTTATAACTAAAGAAAACCTTTACCTGTAATAAAAACAAAACAATATGGACGAGAAGAAAAGCTAAGACGAAAGAATAAAAAGATGTTACTTCTAAGGAAGATGTTATAACTAAAGAAACCTTAATTGTAATAAAACCAAAACAATATGGACGAGAAGAAAGCTAAGACGAAAGGAAGAAAAAGATGTTACTTCTAAGGAAGATGTTATAACTAAAGAAAACCTTTAATTGTAATAAAAACAAAACAATATAGACGAGAAGAAAGCTAAGACGAAAGAATAAAAAGATGTTACTTCTAAGGAAGATGTTATAACTAAAGAAAACCTTTAATTGTAATAAAAACAAAACAATATGGACGAGAAGAAAGCTACACGAAAGAATAAAAGATGTTACTTCTAAGGAAGATGTTATAACTAAAGAAAACATTTAATTGTAATAAAAACAAAACAATATGGACGAGAAGAAAGCTAAGACGAAAGAAGAAAAAGATGTTACTTCTAAGGAAGATGTTATAACTAAAGAAAACCTTTAATTGTAATAAAACAAACAATATGGACGAGAAGAAAGCTAAGACGAAAGAAAAAAATGATGTTACTTCTAAGGAAGATGTTATAACTAAAGAAAAAACCTTTAATTGTAATAAAACAAAACAATATGGACGAGAAGAAAGCCAAGACGAAAGAAGAAAAAGATGTTACTTCTAAGGAAGATGTTAATCAAAGAAAACCTTTAATTGTAATAAAAACAAAACAATATGGACGAGAAGAAAGCTAAGAAGAAAAAGATGTTACTTCTAAGGAAGATGTTATAACTAAAGAAAACCTTTAATTGTAATAAAAACAAAACAATATGGACGAGAAGAAAGCTAAGACGAAAGAATAAAAAGATGTTACTTAAGGAAGATGTTGTAACTCAAAGAAACCTTTAATTGTAATAAAACCAAACAATATGGACGAGAAGAAAGCTAAGACGAAAGAAGAAAAAGATGTTACTTCTAAGGAAGATGTTATAACTAAAGAAAACCTTTAATTGTAATAAAAACAAAACAATATAGACGAGAAGAAAGCTAAGACGAAAGAATAAAAAGATGTTACTTCTAAGGAAGATGTTATAACTGAAGAAAACCTTTAATTGTAATAAAAACAAAACAATATGGACGAGAAGAAAGCTAAGAAGAAAAAGATGCGTGCTACTTAAGGAAGATGTTATAACTAAAGAAAAAACCTTAATTGTAATAAAAAACAAAACAATATGGACGAGAAGAAAAAGCTAAGACGAAAGAAGAAAAGATGTTACTTCTAAGGAAGATGTTATAACTAAAGAAACCTTTAATTGTAATAAAAAACAAAACAATATGGACGAGAAGAAAGCTAAGAGAAAGAAAAAAATGATGTTACTTCTAAGGAAGATGTTATAACTAAAGAAAAACCTTTAATTGTAATAAACAAAACAATATGGACGAGAAGAAAGCTAAGACGAAAGAAGAAAAAGATGTTACTTCTAAGGAAGATGTTATAACTAAAGAAACCTTAATTGTAATAAAACAAAACAATATGGACGAGAAGAAAGCTAAGAAGAAAAAAGATGTTACTTCTAAGGAAGATGTTATAACTAAAGAAAACCTTAATTGTAATAAAAACAAACAATATGGACGAGAAGAAAGCTAAGACGAAAGAATAAAAGATAAGGCTTTAAGGAAGATGTTATAACTAAAGAAAAACCTTTAATTGTAATAAAACCAAAACAATATGGACGAGAAGAAAGTTAAGACGAAAGAAGAAAAAGATGTTATCATAAGGAAGATGTTATAACTAAAGAAAACCTTTTAATTGTAATAAAAACAAAACAATATAGACGAGAAAGAAAGCCAAGACGAAAGAAGAAAAAGATGTTACTTCTAAGGAAGATGTTATAACTAAAGAAAACCTTTTAATTGTAATAAAAACAAACAATATGGACGAGAAGAAAGCTAAGACGAAAGAAGAAAAAGATGTTACTTCTAAGGAAGATGTTATAACTAAAGAAAACCTTAATTGTAATAAAACCAAAACAATATGGACGAGAAGAAAGCTAAGACGAAAGAATAAAAAGATGTTACTTCTAAGGAAGATGTTATAACTAAAGAAAACCTTTTAATTGTAATAAAAACAAAACAATATGGACGAGAAGAAAGCTAAGACGAAAGAATAAAAAGATGTTACTTCTAAGGAAGATGTTATAACTAAAGAAAACATTTAATTGTAATAAACAAAACAATATGGACGAGAAGAAAGCTAAGACGAAAGAAGAAAAAGATGTTACTTCTAAGGAAGATGTTATAAATCTAAAGAAAACCTTTAATTGTAATAAAACAAAACAATATGGACGAGAAGAAAGCTAAGACGAAAGAAAAAAATGATGTTACTTCTAAGGAAGATGTTATAACTAAAGAAAACCTTTAATTGTAATAAAACAAAACAATATGGACGAGAAGAAAGCTAAGACGAAAGAAGAAAAGATGTTACTTCTAAGGAAGATGTTATAACTAAAGAAAACCTTTAATTGTAATAAAAAACAAAAACAATATGGACGAGAAGAAAGCTAAGAAGAAAAGATGTTACTTCTAAGGAAGATGTTATAACTAAAGAAAAACCTTTAATTGTAATAAAAACAAAACAATATGGACGAGAAGAAAGCTAAGACGAAAGAATAAAAAGATGTTACTTCTAAGGAAGATGTTATAACTAAAGAAAACCTTTAATTGTAATAAAACCAAAACAATAAATGGACGAGAAGAAAGCTAAGACGAAAGAAGAAAAAAAAGATGTTACTTCTAAGGAAGATGTTATAACTAAAGAAAACCTTTAATTGTAATAAACAAAAACAATATAGACGAGAAGAAAGCTAAGACGAAAGAAGAAAATGATGTTACTTCTAAGGAAGATGTTATAACTAAAGAAAACCTTTAATTGTAATAAAAACAAAACAATATGGACGAGAAGAAAGCTAAGAAGAAAAAGATGTTACTTCTAAGGAAGATGTTATAACTAAAGAAAACCTTTAATTGTAATAAAAACAAAACAATATGGACGAGAAGAAAGCTAAGACGAAAGAAGAAAAAGATGTTACTTCTAAGGAAGATGTTATAACTAAAGAAAACCTTTAATTGTAATAAAAACAAAACAATATGGACGAGAAGAAAGCTAAGACGAAAGAAAAAAATGATGTTACTTCTAAGGAAGATGTTATAACTAAAGAAAACCTTTAATTGTAATAAAAACAAAACAATATGGACGAGAAGAAAGCTAAGACGAAAGAAGAAAAAGATGTTACTTCTAAGGAAGATGTTATAACTAAAGAAAACCTTTAATTGTAATAAAAACAATACAATATGGACGAGAAGAAAGCTAAGAAGAAAAGATGTTACTTCTAAGGAAGATGTTATAACTAAAGAAAACCTTTAATTGTAATAAAAACAAAACAATATGGACGAGAAGAAAGCTAAGACGAAAGAATAAAAGATGTTACTTCTAAGGAAGATGTTATAACTAAAGAAAACCTTTAATTGTAATAAAACCAAACAATATGGACGAGAAGAAAGCTAAGACGAAAGAAGAAAAAGATGTTACTTCTAAGGAAGATGTTATAACTAAAGAAAACCTTAATTGTAATAAAAACAAAACAATATAGACGAGAAGAAAGCCAAGACGAAAGAAGAAAAAGATGTTACTTCTAAGGAAGATGTTATAACTAAAGAAAACCTTTAATTGTAATAAAAACAAAAACAATATGGACGAGAAGAAAGCCAAGACGAAAGAAGAAAAAGATGTTACTTCTAAGGAAGATGTTATAACTAAAGAAAACCTTTAATTGTAATAAAACCAAAACAATATGGACGAGAAGAAAGCTAAGACGAAAGAAGAAAAAGATGTTACTTCTAAGGAAGATGTTATAACTAAAGAAAACCTTAATTGTAATAAAAAACAAAACAATATAGACGAGAAGAAAGCTAAGACGAAAGAAGAAAGATGTTACTTCTAAGGAAGATGTTATAACTAAAGAAAACCTTTAATTGTAATAAAAACAAAACAATATGGACGAGAAGAAAAGCTAAGACGAAAGAATAAAAAAGATGTTACTTCTAAGGAAGATGTTATAACTAAAGAAAACCTTTAATTGTAATAAAAACAAAAAACAATATGGACGAGAAGAAAGCTAAGACGAAAGAAAATGATGTTACTTCTAAGTGAAGATGTTATAACTAAAGAAAACCTTTAATTGTAATAAAAACAAAACAATATGGACGAGAAGAAAGCCAAGACGAAAGAAGAAAAGATGTTACTTCTAAGGAAGATGTTATAACTAAAGAAAACCTTTAATTGTAATAAAAACAAAACAATATGGACGAGAAGAAAGCTAAGAAGAAAAGATGTTACTTCTAAGGAAGATGTTATAACTAAAGAAAACCTTTAATTGTAATAAAAACAAAACAATATGGACGAGAAGAAAAGCTAAGACGAAAGAATAAAAAGATGTTACTTCTAAGGAAGATGTTATAACTAAAGAAAACCTTTTAATTGTAATAAAACCAAAACAATATGGACGAGAAGAAAGCTAAGACGAAAGAAGAAAAAGATGTTACTTCTAAGGAAGATATTATAACTAAAGAAAACCTTTAAATTGTAATAAAACAAAACAATATAGACGAGAAGAAAGCTAAGACGAAAGAAGAAAAGATGTTACTTAAGGAAGATGTTATAACTAAAGAAAACCTTTAATTGTAATAAAAACAAAACAATATGGACGAGAAGTGAAAGCTTTGGGCACGAAAGAAGAAAAGATGTTACTTTCAAGGAAGATGTTATAACTAAAGAAAAACCTTTAATTGTAATAAAACCAAACAATATGGACGAGAAGAAAGCAAGACGAAAGAAGAAAAAGATGTTACTTCTAAGGAAGATGTTATAACTAAAGAAAAACCTTTAATTGTAATAAACAAAACAATATAGACGAGAAGAAAGCTAAGACGAAAGAAGAAAAAGATGTTACTTCTAAGGAAGATGTTATAACTAAAGAAAAACCTTTAATTGTAATAAAAACAAAAACAATATGGACGAGAAGAAAGCTAAGACGAAAGAATAAAAAAAGATGTTACTTCTAAGGAAGATGTTATAACTAAAGAAAAACCTTTAATGTAAATAAAAACAAAAACAATATGGACGAGAAGAAAGCTAAGACGAAAGAAAATGATGTTACTTCTAAGGAAGATGTTATAACTAAAGAAAAACCTTTAATTGTAAATAAAAACAAAACAATATGGACGAGAAGAAAGCTAAGACGAAAGAAGAAAAAGATGTTACTTCTAAGGAAGATGTTATAACTAAAGAAAACCTTTAATTGTAATAAAAACAAAACAATATGGACGAGAAGAAAGCTAAGAAGAAAGCATGTTACTTCTAAGGAAGATGTTATAACTAAAGAAAACCTTTAATTGTAATAAAAACAAAACAATATGACGAGAAGAAAGCTAAGACGAAAGAATAAAAAGATGTTATCAAGGAAGATGTTATAACTAAAGAAAACCTTTAATTGTAATAAAACCAAACAATATGGACGAGAAGAAAGCTAAGACGAAAGAAGAAAAAGATGTTACTTCTAAGGAAGATGTTATAACTAAAGAAAACCTTTAATTGTAATAAAAACAAAACAATATAGACGAGAAGAAAGCTAAGACGAAAGAATAAAAAGTTGATGTTACTTCTAAGGAAGATGTTATAACTAAAGAAAACCTTTAATTGTAATAAAAACAAACAATATGGACGTATACAGGCTAAGAAGAAAAGATGTTACTTCTAAGGAAGATGTTATAACTAAAGTAAACCTTTAATTGTAATAAAACAAAACAATATGGACGAGAAGAAAGCTAAGACGAAAGAAGAAAAAGATGTTACTTCTATGGAAGATGTTATAACTAAAGAAAAACCTTTAATTGTATTAAAACAAAACAATATGGACGAGAAGAAAGCTAAGACGAAAGAAAATGATGTTACTTCTAAGGAAGATGTTATAACTAAAGAAAACCTTTAATTGTAATAAAAACAAAACAATATAGACGAGAAGAAAGCTAAGACGAAAGAAGAAAAAGATGTTACTTCTAAGGAAGATGTTATAACTAAAGAAAACCTTTAATTGTAATAAAAACAAAACAATATGGACGAGAAGAAAGCTAAGAAGAAAAAAGATGTTACTTAAGGAAGATGTTATAACTAAAGAAAACCTTTAATTGTAATAAAACAAAACAATATGGACGAGAAGAAAGCTAAGACGAAAGAATAAAAAGCGATGTTATCAATGAAGATGTTATAACTAAAGAAAACCTTTAATTGTAATAAAACCAAAACAATATGGACGAGAAGAAAGCTAAGACGAAAGAAGAAAAGATGTTACTTCTAAGGAAGATGTTATAACTAAAGAAAACCTTTAATTGTAATAAAAACAAAACAATATAGACGAGAAGAAAGCTAAGACGAAAGAAGAAAAAGATGTTACTTCTAAGGAAGATGTTATAACTAAAGAAACCTTTAATTGTAATAAAACAAAACAATATGGACGAGAAGAAAGCTAAGACGAAAGAATAAAAGATGTTACTTCTAAGGAAGATGTTATAACTAAAGAAAAACCTTTAATTGTAATAAAAACAAAACAATATGGACGAGAAGAAAGCAAGACGAAAGAAAAAATGATGTTTACTTCTAAGGAAGATGTTATAACTAAAGAAAACCTTTAATTGTAATAAAACAAAACAATATGGACGAGAAGAAAGCTAAGACGAAAGAAGAAAAAGATGTTACTTCTAAGGAAGATGTTATAACCAAAGAAAACCTTTAATTGTAATAAAAACAAAACAATATGGACGAGAAGAAAGCTAAGAAGAAAAAGATGTTACTTAAGGAAGATGTTATAACTAAAGAAAACCTTAATTGTAATAAAAAACAAAACAATATGGACGAGAAGAAAGCTAAGACGAAAGAACAAAAGATGTTACTTCTAAGGAAGATGTTATAACTAAAGAAAACCTTTAATTGTAATAAAACCAAAACAATATGGACGAGAAGAAAGCTAAGACGAAAGAAGAAAGATACTTCTAAGGAAGATGTTATAACTAAAGAAAACCTTTAATTGTATTAAAACAAAACAATATAGACGAGAAGAAAGCTAAGACGAAAGAATAAAAGATGTTACTTCTAAGGAAGATGTTATAACTAAAAGAAAACCTTTAATTGTAATAAAACAAAACAATATGGACGAGAAGAAAGCTAAGAAGAAAAAGATGTTGCTTCTAAGGAAGATGTTGAGAATCTAAAGTAAACCTTTAATTGTAATAAAAACAAAACAATATGGACGAGAAGAGCCAAGACGAAAGAAGAAAAGATGTTACTTCTAAGGAAGATGTTATAACTAAAGAAAACCTTAAATTGTAATAAAAACAAAACAATATGACGAGAAGAAAGCTAAGACGAAAGAAAAAAAATGATGTTACTTCTAAGGAAGATGTTATAACTAAAGAAAAACCTTTAATTGTAATAAAACAAAACAATATAGATGAGAAGAAAGCTAAGACGAAAGAAGAAAAAGATGTTACTTACGAAGATGTTATAACTAAAGAAAACCTTAATTGTAATAAAAAAACAAAACAATATGGACGAGAAGAAAGCTAAGAAGAAAAGATGTTATCCTTAAGGAAGATGTTATAACTAAAGAAAAACCTTTAATTGTAATAAAAACAAAACAATATGGACGAGAAGAAAGCTAAGACGAAAGAATAAAAAGATGTTACTTCTAAGGAAGATGTTATAACTAAAGAAACCTTAATTGTAATAAAACCAAAACAATATGGACGAGAAGAAAGCTAAGACGAAAGAAGAAAAAGATGTTACTTCTAAGGAAGATGTTATAATCCAAAGAAAACCTTTAATTGTAATAAAAACAAAACAATATAGACGTGAAGAAAGCTAAGACGAAAGAAGAAAAAGATGTTACTTCTAAGGAAGATGTTATAACTAAAGAAAACCTTTAATTGTAATAAAAACAAAACAATATGGACGAGAAGAAAGCTAAGACGAAAGAAGAAAAAGATGTTACTTCTAAGGAAGATGTTATAACTAAAGAAAACCTTTAATTGTAATAAAACCAAAACAATATGGACGAGAAGAAAGCTAAGACGAAAGAAGAAAAAGATGTTACTTCTAAGGAAGATGTTATAACTAAAGAAAACCTTTAATTGTAATAAAAACAAAACAATATAGACGAGAAGAAAGCTAAGACGAAAGAAGAAAAAGATGTTACTTCTAAGGAAGATGTTATAACTAAAGAAAACCTTTAATTGTAATAAAAACAAAACAATATGGACGAGAAGAAAGCTAAGACGAAAGAATAAAAAGATGTTACTTCTAAGGAAGATGTTATAACTAAAGAAAACCTTTAATTGTAATAAAAACAAAACAATATGGACGAGAAGAAAGCTAAGACGAAAGAAGAAAAAGATGTTACTTCTAAGGAAGATGTTATAACTAAAGAAAACCTTTAATTGTAATAAAAACAAAACAATATGGACGAGAAGAAAGCTAAGACGAAAGAAGAAAAAGATGTTACTTCTAAGGAAGATGTTATAACTAAAGAAAACCTTTAATTGTAATAAAAACAAAACAATATGGACGGGAAGAAAGCTAAGACGAAAGAAAAAAATGATGTTACTTCTAAGGAAGATGTTATAACTAAAGAAAACCTTTAATTGTAATAAAAACAAAACAATATGGACGAGAAGAAAGCTAAGACGAAAGAAGAAAAAGATGTTACTTCTAAGGAAGATGTTATAACTAAAGAAAACCTTTAATTGTAATAAAACCAAAACAATATGGACGAGAAGAAAGCTAAGACGAAAGAAGAAAAAGATGTTACTTCTAAGGAAGATGTTATAACTAAAGAAAACCTTTAATTGTAATAAAAACAAAACAATATGGACGAGAAGAAAGCTAAGACGAAAGAATAAAAAGATGTTACTTCTAAGGAAGATGTTATAACTAAAGAAAACCTTTAATTGTAATAAAAACAAAACAATATGGACGAGAAGAAAGCTAAGACGAAAGAAGAAAAAGATGTTCGTGATAAGAAAGTAAAAGAAAAATTGGCTTTCTTAATTAGTGTCTCCACTGCATAAATTTAGTTGAACAACGCCAGTCTGGTTGCACGCGGATTGCACAAATGATGTGAGCTGTGGTGCAGTGGATATCGCATCAGAAAGAAGAAATCAAAGAACCGCGTTAGAATTCCACCTGAATTCGTTGCATTCACTTACGCGCAAATACACTTAAAAAGTATATATTAATCCGTCGCTTCTCCCTCCAGATATGGGTTAAATAATAGAACATATTTAGTTTTATAACCTTAGTTGACAACTATTCTACCGCAGAAAGTAATGGCAACCTTCTGCAGAAAAAATTCTGCCCAGTGAGTTATGTCTCTTTCGAGACATGATCGCCCAACCGTAAATCACGAGTGGAACCTGATTCACTGGATTGGTAAACATGTCCTACCGCTTTGCTTCTGAACTAGCGAGATGCAATTGTCTTCTATATTTTAAAATTTTCTTTGCTCGTAGAACTTCCTTCCGATTTCTTGCTTTCCTGACACATACAGTCTTCAAAAGTATTAAATGCAATGTCAATCGCTATCTTCTGTCTTCATGGATCCTGTTCTCTTCATGTTCTTTCCTCGCTTTTCCTCCTTAAAGTCTTGTCATTCTTTTTCAGTAATCCCTGCGTCATAGGGTGCAATATCACATTGTTTGGGGTGAAATGATTAAAAAACATCTTAGCATGACTTTTACAGTAAAGCAAACTGGATGCAAATAAAAAGAAATCAAAAGGAAGGAGAAACAAAGACAGAAAAACTGTAAAATGATAATTTTGATCGCGATAAAGATATTACTGAAAGAATACATTTTGTAATTCTGATAAAAGGAAAACAATATGGACAATGAGAAAAGAGAAAAAATGGAAAATATATGACTGATGAAATCGGAAATCTTAGTAAAACGTAAGTGAATTACTTTCATTATCGTAATTAAAATCTTTGCCAAAAAATCTCCATGTTTTTCTGAAGAAGAAAAATACACTTTAAATATTTGATATGTTACTTACCTTTCAGTTCATAATAAGTCAGCTGATTTGGATCCGTTGTGGCATTGACGGTCACTTTGTCCAACAATGAATGGAACATGTGGCAATAACCATTATCAATCCTCCAAAGATGGCAGAAATCTTGACGCATACAACCTGAAGCACATTGCAATTTCGTGTTGATTTTGAAACTTTCAAACGCCGCCTGGGTGCCTTCCTTCAAGAAGACGTTGTGACCATTCGGCAGCAAATGGTAATGCGACTGGAGACTTTCCCCGTTAACGAATATGGAAACCGGAAGAAGTATAAATATCATTTTCCATACAGAGGAAATACTGTTATCATCCATTATCAGTTCGAAGAGTAGATGGCTATGAATAAACCAGTAAATTTAAGACAGTTATTGATCAACAACGGTGTATCAACAAATACAATATTAAGTAATAATTATTAATCTTTTATTTTTCTACAATAGATCGACAAAATTCTAAGGGCGCCTGCTATAGAACAATATTTAGCAACTTCGATCTTTCAATATATTAGGAAGTTCAATACCCATGAAGTGTCCAGATACGGTGTCCTTATGCCACACTAAACAAAGTTTCGTAAATATACTAATGAATCCAATTGTCGTCCTATTCTTATGTTTCCGATGACTCGTTTCATTGTAATTAGTGCGAAGAAAAAGAAAATTGTCCGATGCAGACATTAAACTAGAATCCCCAATTGCATTCTCTGTATCCTTACCAGTTTTGATATATATATATATACCTCTCGTCAGCTATTACGTCACTTGTACTTCCGGTTAGCTGCGGCTTTTAAGCAGAACAACTCTTCTATTTGGCTAATAGGATGGGATAATTCGTTCTCTTGTCACGTTTATTGAATGAACTAATTCCTAATTCTCTTTTAATCTTCACCATAACAGTATAATGAATATATTCCAATAGCGATTCGGAATTAAAGAAAATTAATATTCTGATATTCTGTTTCATGCCTTCGGGAGGGAGCAGGTTTTAACTCATATAAAAACATCTTTCTTAGCGATAAAAAACAAAGTATTCACATATTCATTTTGCAGTCTCAATTCAAGTTGAATCCTTTGAATTAACAAAATTAAAGCCATGTAAACTACAATAAAATGCCGCCGTAATGATTTCATCTCATTTTCTTCGAGTAAATAATGGTTTTCTTTTTTCAATCTTGAAAGGGCAACCGGTTTTCAGGGGAAAATCTTTGAGGCGTAAAAACAAATTATTAAAACTTTATCTATTCTACTATGAGGAAACAACCAAAATACAAATATTAACAACGGGCATGCGCCGAATTATAAATATAAAATCTATTTTTACATACAATTTTTTCATCGCTCTCTTTATCTCTCTGTATGTATATGTGTATGTTTATGTGTGTGTGCATATGTACGTGTGCGTGTATGTGTGTGAGTGCATGTCTATAACACTGTTTGTATGTGCTATAAGAACATATATGAGTGCATATAATTTATAAATAAACATGTTTCAATCATCCTCACCTTTAATTTATTTTCCGAATGCCTACAAATGTCTCTTTCGATCTGCAGTTCGGATCTCAACTGATGACACGGAACCTACGAGGCTTCGGTTTTTACCCCGCCCACAAAATCAATAACCCAATACGTGTAACGCCGACGTTTATGCTTGATTGCAAAACACTAATAACAGTCATGAATATAAGTTTTCCATACGTCACATGATGTCACGTTGGAATTTTTCAAACTTACAAGAAGTCCAGGATGTAGACAAAGAAATTTTTATCAACACGCACATATTGACCATTAGTTCTTACAATGATTACGATGGTCGAAAGTACTTGAATAAAAATATAATGAAATATAAACTTCGACCAGTTCATCCACAAAACTCAACTCGAAAAAATATTTATGTTTTTCATTTATTATATAATTTAATTTGGTTGATATCAAAAATCTAAAAAATGAAATACGAAACAAAACTTGTAGGAGTAATAAAAAATAATGTATACTTTTTGGGCATATTTATTTATCGTAAAATTTAACGTAAAATTATCAGTATTTATCATAAAATTATCGTAAAATTATCATACATAATTATCATAAAATTATCGTAAAACTATCGTAAAATTATCGTAAAATTATCGTAAAATTATCAGTATTTATCGTAAAATTTATCGTAAAATTAATATTCCGATGATTTATTTCATGCCTTTGGAGTGCAGTATTTTTTAACTTATATAAAAATATATGTCCCGACGATAAAAAAAAACAATGTATTAAGATGTTTATTTTGCATTATCAATCAAAATTTAATCATTTGAATTAACAAAATTTAAAATTTAAAACGTGTAAACGATAATAAAAGGCCGTCGTAATTATTTCATTTCATTTTCTACAAGTAAATAATGATGTTCTTTATTTATACCTTGAATAGGCAACCAATTTTAGCGGAGAATTTTGGGAGTGTATTCGAAGGCCTATGAAAAATATTAAGATTTTATCTCTTCTACTGCGAGAAAATAGATAAAATACAAATATTAAGTACAGGCAAGCGCCGAATTATAAATATGGAATCTAAATTTACGTTCAATTTACCCATCGCACTCTCTCTCTCTCTCTCTCTCTCTCTCTCTCTCTATATATATATATATATATATATATATATATATATATATATAATGTGTGCGTGTCTATGTATTACAAGAACATATATGAGTGCATATAATATATAAATAAAAATGTTTCAGTCATTCTCACCTTTAATTTCTTATCCGAATGCCTACAGATGTCTCTTTCGATCCCTTGTTTGGACCTCAACTGATGACACGGAACCTACAATGTTTCCGTTTTTACCACGCCCACAAAATCAATGACCCAACACACGTAACGCCGACGTTTAGGCTTCAATCCAAGACACGAATAACCGCTTTCTAAGCACTTCGCCTTTTTTCTCGGCCATTTTTTATCACTGGAAATATTATTTGAAGAATCTACTTCCATACAATTATCCTCTCAGAAATTACCCATCAAACTGCACTAAAATGGATGGTCACGGATTAATTCTCTTGAGGCATCCTAAAAAGAAATTGTTGAGAGAATTGAACCATCTTTTAACAATTCTCGTATACGCGTAACGAGACCAATTTCCACATGGCCATATTTTATTCAAATGGGCAATCTAATAAATAGATTCTCCTAAAAATTATCATTGTTTTTTCCATTTCGTTTAAAGTGCTAATTGCAAATCAGAAATACCAAAATCAAACAAGTAAAAAATTTAAATATCTAGAAAAGATTTTTACGGATTACATGAAAGTGTGACACTGAAATCCGTAGGTTTTCATGTTCATGTTAGACAAAGTATATGTCAGTATAAATATGTTTCTCTCTGTCTGTCTGTCCACATTTATTTTTGGCAATTTCTTTTTGACAATTTTTGCTAATTTTATTTTTTAGAAGACTTAAAAAGACGGTATTGTTGTTTGTTTGTGTAATTTTTTTATATTCTTTGACTGTGATGAATGTCTGTTGCGTGTGTAGAATTTGAATTCAGTCATCTGTTTCAAGTTCTGTAGCTATTTTTGCTTTCTTTTTTATAGAATTTTCTCAGTTACTGAGTGTTTTTTTATAATCTTTATTAATATCGCTGTGAATGGCTTTGTTGTATACATCCACAGCGATGAAATAATGGTTTCCTGTCTTATCAGATTTTATAATAAATTCATCAGATTTATTTATTGTAAACAAGTCTTTTCATATATTTTGTTTTAGTTCACTGGCTGTGTACATGCATGCATACACATATTTATACTTATTTATATCCATACCTATATATATATATATATATATATATATATATATATATATATATATATATTGTAATTCCTGACAGATCTTCTATATGATCGTCAAGACGGAGGATACATCACATAATGAATTTATATTCGGGAAAACATTTCAATGACAAGAGAATTTTTTTCTAGTTCAAAGAGGATTCTTTCGTGTGCTTTCGACTCTTATTATTGCACTTTGTTAGCTATCTATTTCTTCTCACGAGTGTACCATGTTAGACAAACTCTCTGGAAGCATAAACATATTTCTCTCTCTCACTATCTCTCTGTCTCTCTCTCCATTTCTTTTTGGCAATTTCTCCCCTACCTCATGTGGTTTCATCATTGTAATAATATTGGTGTTTCCGGTATTTCTGTAGCGTGCAGAATTGGGAGAAAGATTTAGACATCTATATCAAAAGAACATTCATTCAAAGAGTGAATTGAAAATTTACTTTTTGAAATTGGAAATTGTCTCCTTTAACTTCGATGTACAAACGTCTTACTGTCTCATGTGTCCATTTCCGACATTTCTCAGTACTAGGCCCGATATCCACTCCCTGCTTGAGTTTTATTCATAAAATCAAGGAGTCGGTACCCGATATCACCAGATCTTTGAACGCCACTGTGGTATTCAGATTTCAATTTACCAGTTATTCAATCTCTCATTTAAATCTTAGACTCCGATACTCGTTTCCATAATAATTCTGATCAACATTTGTTTCTTTACTCCATTTATTTCTTCTCTCCTCTGTTGACTCTTGTCTTGCATTGAAAATCTATCCTCTGGGCAATTACCATCACGCCGTGGGGTCTGTTAATTAAAAATTGTTCCTGAAAGGTTTCTTCTTGGGTGAAAGCGATCATTGTTGGCGATGGATCACCTTACGCTCCCACCCAGAAGGCGATGCATGGGATTCACATAAATTCTATGCAGGAAAAAAATTCAAAAGAATCAAATTGCAGAATATTTTAATAGACACACTGTAGTTTTCTTGTTCAATGGTCGTTGATTTGAGAACAGAAAAACAGAACGTCACGTTTAAATAATTTGCTAAACTTCACGCTTTTTTTCTACCTGAATGATTTTATGGCCACAAGGCTTGAGTGCTCTACGAGAGAGTTCTTTTGATATTTTGAATTTTATAATCCTCGTCCGAACAAGCATTTGACGTCTGAAAGACATTTCTTTAGTTACCATCACTATTTTATTCATTGTTGTCAAATAAATAAAAGAATTATTGATTTCATTTAATTAAAATATTCCTATGCACTCCTGTTTATTTTTATGTATCGTCTCCTTTCAGGATACGAGCGATATATTGGCTTTGCAGATCCATTCTTTATTTTATTGACCTAACTAGCCCTTCTCTGTTATCTCTCTTTATTTCTAATCGTTGTCATTGTTCTACTATCGAGAACAGTTTGTTCAATAAATTATTTACCGTTTAACCTTACTTTTTTAGTTTTCAATATGGCCGGCTTGTATGACATTCATTTAACCTGTTTCCTAATTAAATATCTCAAAAATATTAGCCCTAATATATGGTATATATAGTTTTATGGTATTTATCGATACAACCACATCGTTGTTTCGTCATATCTCTTTTATGTTTGAGAGGAAAATATCCAACATTTAACGAAATATATCCATTTAGAAACTTTCGTCTAAGGATTTTTTCCTATCAGCTAATACATTGCTTTGTTTCAGAAAGGCGTCATCCGCAATTTGTGCGAATCTGTATATTCCCGTGTGACATATTACGTTGTCTGTTATTAAATTTTTTTATTTTTATTTTTGAACTGAGATATGATCGTTGGCTAAGAGTCAAATATTGAGAATTGTTATTTGGTTGCTTTTCGATAAAAACTTCGATACAGCACCTGATAATAGAAAATCATCGGTACTTATTCTTCAGTTATCTGCAATTTGGCGTAGGAATTTGGTTTCTCTGATTTAACGAACATCAAGACCAAAAATAAGAGAATTTTTATAAAACAGCTGACGAAGAAAATCGAATTGTTTTCTCTGCTCTGTAATCGAATGTTACAAAAATATTTCATCGCAACCTGGGTGAAATTTTCCATTGACACTAATTAAATGATAAATAAATTATCAGAGAAAGAACCTTATTAACTGATGAATGATCGTTGCTGATGAGGCAAATATTCAGAATTGGAATTAGCTTGTTAAGAGACAGTCCCCCTCGATGTGAAAATAAAAATTAAATGTCAATCGTTAACTTTTGTCTTTATATTTCTTGTTATTATGTTTGCATAATAATTTTTTATCATATACTTACTTGAGTCTGAGTTGTTTTATTGCATTACTTGGGGTAAAATGATTCAAAATGACAAAGTGTTGTGGAATTGGTTGTGCAGAGGATATATAAAAAGGCATCTTTTCTCGTGGAACAGACCTAAAAGATCTTAAACTTGCCATCATTTGCAAACTACAGATTGAGGTAAAAGAGACTACCAGAATTTTGCTTGAAAGTAAAGCATCATTCTAAAAATATATGCTGTTATTTGTAACTAAGAAAACAAAAGAAGTGACAATGAAAGAACTTAAAATAAAAATCATAGATACAGTCCACAGCAGCGTTGGAGTCTACGATAATACTGAGGAAGGTTCTGCAGTTTTTAAGACACTTGCAATTTAGTACTCGGTAACAACAACCATATAACATCTATGGATATGCAAACGTAAGAAATAGGATTAATAAAGACATAACAATTGATATATCTGATATAATAATAATAATAATATCCAAGTTTATTGTAAGAAATCGGAATTTGTTGGAGGATAGTAAAGATTGAGAAACAAGATGAATTCATTGTGAAGTAATTTTGTATTATTTGGTCCTCTGTAAAAAGAAATTCGGTGATTAAGGTGAGATTCCCGAGCGCAAAGAATGAAGTGAAAAAATATACATTTTAGCGAATCTAGTTGGGAATAATAAACGTTTTAATGTTTCTTCAATGGTTTCCATTAAAAGAATCTCATTTTTAATTATTTTAATGAAACTTGACATCGTTTCCTTCCACCCACTCCCAGTTGATTCGAGATTATGCAGAAAATGGTTAAAATAAATTTGATCTTGAAGACAAAAGAAGACGAAAAAACAAACATGAAATATTATTTGAAGTTTTTTTTATTAATTTCTTACACAATATAAATAATAAAAGTTAGTAATTCGTTCGTTTGTCTTTCTTATATTCTTTATCTTCAAGTTTATTCCATTTCGATTTCTGCTTTGGTCTCACTACCAACCAAGTCTGCGGGGAGACCTAAGGCAGGTCGTGGCGTGTTGTTATGACTACATTTCATGTTTTTCTATCTTCCCTATCATCCCTAGCATTACATAGATAAAGTTTTCCTTAGTGTGTGGGCTGTACTTAAGAAGACAATTTTTTGTATATCTCTTAAGCTGGGGTTTCCAGGGATTCTTTCAATGTGTTGTTTTGTTCCATTTTTTATCATTCCAAGTGCACCTACTATCACTAGCACAACTCTTGTTTTCAATTTCCACATTTTTTCTATTTCAATTTCCAGGTCTTTATATTTTGACAGTTTTTCAAATTCCTTGATTGCTATGTTACAATCCGCTGGACAAGCCATATCAATTAATAGACAAGTTTTCTCCTTCTGGTTTTTAACAATAATGTCTGGCCTGTTTGCTTCAATTTTTCTGTCTGTGTAGATGGTGTAATCCCATAGAATGGTTACATCTTCTATTTCTGTAACTGGAGCTGGGTGGTGTTCATACCAGTGTTTGTTTACAGATTTTCCATAATGTTTGCACATTGTCCAATGTAAATATTGCCCCACTCTATCGTGGCGATTTTTTATTATTATTATTATTATTA